>PVKE010020618.1:0-27314 GCA_004027555.1 Craseonycteris thonglongyai | reverse complement strand
CTAAATCTCATTCTCAAACCACCCAACTATGGGGAAGCCGGGATGGCTCAGTGGGTTCGGCGCTCACTTTGCAGCCCCAGGGACCGAGGATAGAATCCTGGCCCCAGCCCGTGCGGACCCATATGCTGAACTGGGGAGTTCCTCCAGTTCAGTTCTCACTGGGGCGAGACCCTGGCCCAGTTCCTGCCCTGTGCAGCCCTGCCCACCTGTGGAATGAAACTATGTGGAAAAACCAATGATGCACAACTATGGAGACTGTTCTGGGCCCTCCCCCTTCTCTCTGACTCTGTATCTCTCTCTCTCTGTCAAAAACAATAAATAAATCTTAAAAAAAAAAAACCCAAAAAACCACCCAACTCTCCTATGATACTACCTGCCTTGGACCCCACAGTAAATACTGAATAAAAGAAAGAAAGAAAAAGAGAACAAAAGGACACAGGTACTGAATGAACCAAACTTTGAGCTCCACTGTATTATATCAGAAGAACATGGATTTTGAAGGGTTTCCTAGATTTCACTAATGCCGTAAGTGACCTAAGAAAAATGCCAGTCTGATCGATTGCCTTTCTTTTGACCAAAGGAGAAAAACACAGCACTTTGCCTCGGGTCACACAACTACTGTCAGAGATGGAATTGGAAGAGAAGTCTCTTGATTTCTAAGTTAAGTGCTTTTCCTTTACACCCGTGGCTCAAGAGTGGGCTGCACAAGCAGTATCTTACCAAAGATGAGCATTTTAAGCCCCCTCCCAGACTAACTGAATCAGAGACTTCAGGAAAACAGAACCCAGAAATCTCCCCAGGGGATTCTGACACACGTTCAAGTTTCAGAACCAACATCAGTGATTCTCAACTGGGGAGCATTCTGCCCCTCAGCAGACAGCTTTACTGCTTGGAGGCATTTTCAACTGTCACAACTGGAGGAAGGGGAGTGGCACCTGGGGGGCTGTTTCTAAACAAGAAAGTCCCCACAATAAAGAATTATCTGGCCTAGAGTGTCAAGAGTGCCTAGGTAGAGAAACACTGCTTTGTACCTGCTGTGCTCCTGTCCCCTTGAGTTGGAGTCTTAGTCCTCATACATAAATACCTGTGGGCCTCCACTGCATAAGGTGAGCAGTACCTGGATCTGTGAGCCCCAGCCTCAGTCTCCAAGGTCAGTCACTTCCACTGCAAGCAGCTACACCCAATTCGGATGCATGCACCAATATTATCATCTCCCAGGAGTGCCATGATGTGATTAAAGATTAGAGGTCAGTACTGATCTTAAAAAAAAACAAAAAAAAAAACGAAAGAGCAACTTCCCATTTCCAGTAATGGTGAACTAGGCTTTTTAGATCAATGCTTCCAGTGACAATAACCAAAAAAAATTCAGGCAAAACATCTAAAAAATAAATAATACTTCCAAAGGCATCAAAGTGCTGTCAAGATCGTAAGGAATTTCTGGGCTAAAACGGAACAGACAAAAAAAAAGGATCTGAAAAGGCCAATGAGCATAGAAATCCCTTTTTGCCCTCAGACCCCTTTTTGACCCCGAAATACAAACCTGTGTGTAATGGCCTCACAGGGTAAGGCAGTCACCTTCTCAAGGTGCTCACGTCTTCACAGTGAGCTGGAGGGATCCGCAGACGCTCCCCAGAAGGTTAGGACACCACAGGTGAAGTGCTCCTATTAGCACCCAGCCACCACCCGCATGTAAGGGCTAACAGTCACTGAGAGGTTCTTACGTTCCTGTACCAGTAACTTAATCCTTGGGGCGTGGCAAAGAGTTAGGTTCTACTATTTTCCCCATTTTACAGATGGGAACCTGAGGAATAGAGGTGAAAGAATTTCCCCAAGATTACACAGTGCTAAAGTGGTAGGGTTGATCGTACTCAAACATCCCCTGCTGTCTCCACAGTCTTAACTAACACTACAGATCAACAAGTGAAAACCAAAAGGCCACAAAGTTACTGATTCCACTATAATTTAAAATAGTAAAAAATTGGAAATAAACTACATACCCCCAAGGGACTGGTCAAATAAAGTATAGTGCACACAAAGAGTCATTATAAACATTGACCTGCATTATTAATTTCATAGATATTACCACAGGTGAGTAAAAACATAAAATGATTATTGTTGCAAATTATAAATTATTGTTGTATACTAGACGCCTCCACAAATAAAAAAGCAAATTACAGAAAAGCGTATACACAGTGTGTTCTCATTTAGGCACCACACACAGTACAGCAATTACAAGCCTGGTCTTTAGACCCAGAGAGCTTACTACTTACTACTTGACCTTGGGCGAATTACTTCACTGTTCTAAGCATCAGCTTCCTTCTGAGTAATATGTGGTGACATGATTATCGCATAGGGTTTTGGTGAGAATCAAATGATACAAAGCACAAGAAGCTGCTCAGCCCAGAGCCACTTTGGGATAGCTCAGTGCACACAGATGTTCCATTATTACTATGCTTTTATGTGTGTACATGTGTGCACAAAGAGATGCTTGGAAGCATGTTAGCCAAGATGCTAACAGCGGCTTATTTCCAGGGGATTAACATCCTCTGGTCATTTGTACTTCATTTTCTTGTATTTTTCTGTATTGCTGACTTTTTATAATGAATGGGTATGATTTTTATAAAAACAATAACTATTTTATATATACCCTCCAGCATATAGGTGGTGTACGAACACTCTAATAGCCTTAATGGGATAGGTGATACCTCAATTTAGAGACCCAGGGGAAGTACAAAGAGCAAGCTGGGGACAGTGTGATCCTCGGCCTGGAACATTACCAGGCCTATTATGAATACTTGTTGAATGAATGAATGAAGGAGTAAATGAATTGAGAGATAATACAAATGCTCCTGGATTTACAATGAGGTTTCAAGGAGATAAGCACATCGTAAACTGAAAAAACTGTTGGTTGAAAATGCATTTAATAGCTTAGCCAGCCTACCTAAAACATGCTTAGAACACTCACATTAGCCTACAGTTGGGCAAAATCATCTTCCACAGTAGTGGCTATTTATCCTCATGATCCCCTGGGTGACTGGGAGCTGCTGCCCAGTGTCAGACTGTGTCCCCAGAGCCCAGGAAAAGATCAAAATTCCAAATTTGAAGAACGGTTTCTACTGAATGCATATCATTTTCACACCATGGTAAAGTAAAAAATCCATAAATCGTACCACCGTAAGTCAGGGACTGTCTGTATAGTGCAACAGTATTGAGTTCTGGACCCAAACACAGCTGGATTCAAACATCAGTTGTCACTTCCTAGTTGTTAATCTTGAACAACTTATTTTAATACCTCTGATCTTCAGTTTCCTCATCTATGAAATGGGCTTGTACCAGTTCATAAGACTATCATATGGATTGAGATAGTAAATGCAAAAGCAGTTCGCATTTAGCAAAAGTTCAATAAAAGGTAGTTCTTTCCCCCTGGCCCTAGATTTGCCAATGACAAGCTTTGTGACACTGGGTAAGTTGTTTCTCTGAGTCTCAGTCTTCTCACCTATAAAATGAATATAATATTCATCTACCTTTTGGAAAGCTGTGATAATTATGTGGAAGCTTTCTGTATAGTATAAGTTACTATACACATGGGAAGACTTCCTACCATTATTATGAGAGCTTGTTGGTCAGTTTGTCTGTTTATTAAAAGATTTATTTGATTGTTTGAGACAGAGAGTGTGTGCAGGACCCCAGAGTGAGAGCCCAGAGCAGTCTCCATAGTTGTACATCATTAGTTTCAAGATAGTTTCATTCCACACAGGTGGATGTGGGGCTGCACAGAGCGGGAACCGAACTGGGGGCCTTCCACATGGGAAGTGCGCCCCAGTTCAGCATATGGGTTTGCACGGGCCAGGACTGGGATTAGATCCCTGGACTTCGCAGTTGCAAGGCAAGTGCTCAACCTGTTAAGTTATTCCAGCATGCCAGTTTATTTTTTTTATTGTTAAATTTATTGACAATGGTTGGTAAAAATAACATACGGTAGGTTCCAGGTGTACAATTCTATATTACATCATCTATGTATTGCATTGTATGCTCACCACCCAGAGTTAGTTCTCTTTCTAACACCATATATTTGATGCCCCCTCCCACCTTATTCTCAGGTAACCACTAAACTATTGACTGTGTCCATGAGTTTTTTTCTTTGTTACTTTCAGTTTTACATTCCACATATAAGTGAAATCATACGGTTATTGCTGGTAGAAATGTAAACTGGTACAACCACTATGGAAGACAGTATAGAGAGAGGTTCCTCAAAAAATTAAGAATGCAGGAAAGCCGGGATGGCTCAGCGGGTTAAGAGCTCGCTTTGAAGCCCCGAGGACCAAGGATTGAATCCCGGCTCCGGCCCAGGCGGACCCACATGCTGAACTGGGGTGTGCTTCCCGAATGCAGTGAGGCCCCCAGTTCAGTTAAAAAAAATAATAAGAAGAATAAAATTACCATACAACCAGCAATCCCTCTCCTAGGTATCTACACCCAAAACTTGAAAACCTTAGTCCGCAAAGGTATATGCACCCCAATGTTTACTGCAGCACTGTTCACAGTGGCCAAGTCATGGAAACTACCAAAGTGTTCTTTGACAGATAACTGAATAAAGAAGTTGTGGTATATCTACACAACGGAATACTACTCAGCAATAAGAAAAGATGAAATACTGCCATTTGGTCAGTTTATTATATAGCCTCTTGGCTCTAATAATCTAAAGTTAAGTTGCCTTTAAAATCTGACAAACATGCAAATTTTATTAATTAGTAATAGTATACTGACCTTCATGAGCTTTTCCAGAATAGCCTAAACCCTCTCTACCTGGACATAAAGTCCACCCTGATCTGACTGGGGTCACTGCCTCCCCAGAAGCCCTGGTCCAGCTCAGCCCAGTACTGACTGCAGTGCACAAATCATGCTGGAATACACCTGTGATTTCAGTTTTATTCTCCTGACAATAAAGATGGGAACTCTTGCTTCTTTCTACTGTTAAGAAGCATTAACCTACATGAGGTGCCATCCGTTGAACCCTTATATAACTGGCATGCCCACATTCCCATGTGGGCACCTTAATGACAGCTAACATTTCTGGAATCCTTAAAGCATTTCTCACACAATGTCTTCCAAGAATCAGCTGCCATGATAGGCAAGGCAGGGATTACTATCCGAACTTTACAGAGGGAGAACTATGGAGCCAAGAGGTTAAGTGAACTCGATCAAATCAAACCTTGTGTTGCCAACCGTGCTTGATAACAGAAGGGGAATTGTAGATAGTACTCCCCCCCACCCGCCCTGGGAAAGGCGAGGGAGGGAGGGAAAATAAAGCCCTGCCTCCAGCCCTCTTTAATCAGGAGCAGGGCCAGAGGCTGACACCAGGGAGTAGAGTTTGGAGTTTACCTAGGTAAGGATCACTAATGCCAGCAACCAAGAAAAAGAGATGTTTAAGTTAATGGTCTCACGTGACTTAGTTCTGCCCTAATTTCAATGTCCAATACCCTGATTAGGTCTGTTCTGTTCACAGGAGTCAGAAAAGATCCACAAAACCACAGGCTATCAAAACGGAAGAGCCCTTGACCTCATTTAATTCAATCCCCGCCTTTCACAAATGGATGCTAAAGACAAGGCTCAGAGGAGATGCATTCACAGAGGCTACTGGTGAGCTCGGCCAGTGTCAGGTCTGGACCTGGGCTCCCCTGAATCCAAGCCCCACGCTCTCTTCAACCCCTTCCTCAAATGACTGACTTCTAAAGGATCTTCACCAACAACTCTACTCCTATCCCCACCCTCAATAGATTCCGTGTCCTAATTCTTTCCTCTCTCAGAATCAAAGTCATGCAGCCTTGTTAATGGACACCGAGCAAATACCTTAGGCTCAACTGTGGCAGTAAAACACCCCAGTCTCCTGACCTTGGCCACATGAAAGATGAGCCTACTTGTTGATTAACATGTATAGGACCACCAACACCCTGCCCTTTAGACAAGAATGACAGCTGAAGAAAGAAACTGAATTGTGACAACTAAACATCTACATTATCCTTTCCTTCTGGCTTAACTTCCTCAAAGCTTAAAATTCTCAATATTTACTGGTGCTCATAACATAATGGAAGGAGATATACTCTGTGGTAGTTACCAGCCACATGTGACTGCTGACCACTTGAAATGTGGCACTACAATCAGGAGGAATATCACATGTAAAGGGAGGTTGCTTATAACAAGGAAAACAGGAAATTAACCTGAAGAGGCAGAGATAGGCCAGTTCACTCAAGACTTACATACTATGTTAAGGAGCGGTGGCTTTATCCAGAAAGACACAGAAATATCCTAAAGAAACTTAGGAAGAGAATATTAACTCAGATTTGAGTACAGTATTAACAATTGAACAAAGTACAGAGGAAACATTTGAAAAAGTAGAGTACAAAAGTGAAATGTAATTATGATATTTTAATAATGACTGAAGCCCTGACTTAAATAGACTCTGGAGAGAAGGGGACACACAGAGGGATTTTAAGGAGGAAGAAATTTAATGACATGTCCACCTGGAATTGGTGGGAGGGCATGAAATGACTCCATCAAGCCTCCACGTTTCTAAAGGGTGTCCCAAAATTCACGCAAGATTTGAATTTTGCGTCATTTGTGCAGTAAAGTGTTGCCAATGAAAAAAAAAAGACAGAGTGACAGCAGACACTTCAGGGTTATTAAAAATGGAGCACTACACAAAAGAACAACGCGTTTTCATTGTTGAGCAATGAAAATTTACAATTTTTAGTTATAAACCTGTGTTTTCTATCAAAATTACTTCTTGCGTGAATTTTGGGACACCCTTTACTTTGGACCATAGTGTGCATCTCACTGAGAGTGAGGATTCTGGAAGAAGACAAGTCTGAAGAGGAAAGCAGTCAGTTCAGCTGTTTTTTGTTTGTTTATTTTTAAAACCGGTTTATTGAGAAAGAGTTTTATTCCACAAAATTCACCCATTGAAAATATACTCTACAATTCAATGATTTTTTAGTATAGTCACAAAGTGGTATAACCATCACTGCAATCTCATTTTAGAATGTTTCCATCATCCCCCAAAGAAACTCCATACCCATTCCCACCCCTTCCCCGCAGCAACTACTAACCTACTTTCTGTCTCTATAGATTTGCCTTTTCTGGGCATGTTATGTAAATGGAGTCATATAATATGTGATCTTTTGTGACTGGTTTTGGCATTTGGCATAACGTTTACAAGGTTCATTCATATTGTATCAATATCTGTATGCCATTCCTTTTTATTGCTGAGTAACATTCCACTGTACAGGTACCACATTTTGTTTATCCACTCATAGGGACATAGATTTTGGGGTTGTTTCTGCTATTTGGTATTATGAATAATGCTCCTATGAACGTTCACGTAAAAAATTTGTGTGGATGTATGTTGTAGTTTCTCTTAGGTATATGCCTAGGAGTGGAAATGCTGAGACATATGGAAACTCTTATGTTTAACATCTTGAGGAACTATTAAACTCTTTTCCTAAGCAGCTTGTACTCCCCAGTAATGTATGAAGGTTCCAATATGAGATTTATTTATCCACATAGCCAATTACCCAATGTGCGAAGGTTATCCACATCCTCACCAATATTTATTATTATCTGTCTTTTTTATTCTGGCCATCATAATGGATGTGAAGTAGTATCTCACTGTGGTTTTGGTTTGTATTTCTGCATGTCTAATGAAGTTGAGCACCTTTTCATGTGCTTATTGGACATTTGTATATTTTCTTTGGAGAAGTGGCCATTTAAATCACTTGCTCATTTTTAAATTGTTGTTTTTTTTTTATTATTGAGTTATAAGAGGTCTTATGTATTCTAGATATAAGTCCCTTATCAGATAGATGATTTGCAAATATTATCTCCCATTCTATGACTTGTCTTATTACTCCCCTGACAGTACAGTTTGCAGCACAGTTTTTAATTTTGATGAAATTCAATTTATTTTTTTATCATTTGTGTTCTGGTGTCATTTCACCGCCTAACCCAAGGTCATGTAGATTTATTCTTATATTTTCTCCTATAAGAGATTTAAAGCTTTAGCTCTTAAAGTTCAGAATCTAGTTTGAGTTAACTTTGCATAAGGTGTGAGGTAGGGATTTAGCTTCACTCTTTTCAATGTGGATATTCAGTTGTCCCAGCATTTGCTGACAGGCTATTATCCCCATTAAAAAATGGAATCCTTGACACAAACCCCCTTGCTCATAAATATAGTGGTGGCAAGTCCAGTGTGAGACATGATGAACTTGAGGTCACTTAGCACTATCAGCTTGGGTCTAAGCTACATGTGTAGAAAACCACATCTACTCATAGCCCAGGAATCAGCAGAATGAACTCGATAAATACTGGGTGAATGATTATCCATCAGTGTAATTCACAATTATGCAGCCTCATGACCCCCAGAAATGGACACTGTGAAGCATTTCACTCTTTGCTCTCATGAAGGGACTAGCTGGTTCTTCTTTTAGTGATGCTCTTCTAATTGGAACTCTTCCTTTATCTGATTCACTCTGTTGGTTGCAGTTCCACTTTGCACAGTGACACAAATTGAGAACAGCATTTTCCTTCTTCTCAGGAATGTGTATAGACAGTACCCTAAAGCTGCTCAGTCAGAAATCTCAGCAATGCCAGTGGACACAGTTGATATTAATCTATCCATAGGCACATGGTTCCAAGGTGTGATGTATTTCTATTTTGATAAAGAGTTTATTTGTGTGCCAGGCTCACCACCTCTCTGTAGTCAAAGTTAGAGAATTAAAAATAAAATTTTATAAGATTTATTTTATTGTTTGAGCGAAGGTGAGAGAGAGAGAGAGGAGCATGGGCAGAACAGTCTTCACAGTTGTACATCATTTGCTGTGACATGGTCTCACTCCACACAGGTGGATGTGGGGTCAAGCGGGGTGGGAAGCTAACTAGGGGCCTCCCACAAGGGAGGGGAGAACCCTGGCTGCCATTCCAGTGGCCACCAGCTGCACCACAGCTCAGCACATAGGCCTGCACAGGTTGGGGCCAGGATTCGATCCCCAGACTTCATGGCTATAGGGCAAGTGCACATCCTGCTGAGCCATCCCAGCATCCCAATAGTTTAAAATTTAAAATTGCTAATGGACTTCAGTGGGTCAGAGCTCAGTGAAAGGAGGCCCTCAAAATCATGAATAACTGGAAGAAATGAGGACATTTAATTAAGATAAGGCAAGACTTTCTGAATACCATTGTCTTCAAGCAACTGAAAAGCCAATTGGAAAAATGAATAAACTATTTCAAAGAAGTGCAATAGGAAGAATCAAAGAGAAGACAACACCCCCCAGTCCAGCCCACTGCAAAACACATACATACATACATACATACATACATACATACATACAGTTGTGTTGTTCATACCTCTTTTCTGATATTCTCATCTCAGATGGCCCATACTTCCCTTCTTGGCCGTATACTCCTTAAAGGCTCAACTCTCTCTCATGTTTGTGGCCCTATCCATAGCCTCACTGTCATGCTTATGGTAGGTATTAATACTTAATATATGAGTATATCTTTCAAGTAAAATATTTAACAGGATATGAAACATGAAAACAGATACATAAGCAGTAATCATGTACTTATAATACAGAGAAGTACACACTTAATAGTAAATACAAATTTTGAAGTGTTTTAAAAATATTCACATTTACTGAAATTATGCTTACATTAAATATTTCACACTACCTTTATTGTGCAAAATTACATTCCCATGTGTTAACACTGCCTGAAGCAATCACCAGGCACACTTCTCTCAGAGATAAAAAGCACAATAAGGTCACAGCATCGACCTCCAGGGGCTCTTCTTGCTCTTCGGTCTAAAAGCCTATGATTATCATTCCAGTTTCTCTCCTGTCCCAACCTCAAAGCTCCGACCCCCCTGCCCCCACCACAGGATTCAGGAAAGTGTTCACAACCATGCAAATACACTGGAGAATAAGTGGCAGACACACCTGTTCACACATGTTCACCAGACAAACTAGGAACGCTTTTGTCTGGAGTCCGAGTCTGCCTCTAAGCTGGGGTGGCCATGGTGAGCAAGAAGAGGGACAACATGATTTATGTCCTTAAACATACTACTCAAGAATTCTTTAAAACCCAGGTCTGGTGATTTCATGGTATCTATCCCTATTGTCTGTTTTCTCCTGGTTTTTGATTGAGTCTTGTCTTCTCACAGATCTGATCATTTTTGACTGAGTACCACTCACTATACATGAAAACTCTAGACAATCTGGGGCTCCTTTCGAGAGCACTGACTTTTGCTCTGACAAGCAGGTTGGTCAGGGGTGAGAACAATCCCAGGGCACCTTAATGTAATCAGACACAAGATGATTCAAAACAGACCTCCAGTTCCTGAGAGGACCACTCTACCCTGGTCTACCCTTGTCCCTTATGAAAAACCCTGCTTAGCAGGCTCTGAATACCAGTTTTTATCTTCCCAGTCCCATGAATCTGCCTAGAGCTCTAATAATCTTCTCAGTCAACAACAGCTTCACGGGAGAAACGGTGCCAAATGCCAGGCTCACCTATCCACCCTCTCCCCAATCGGCTCTGCGAATCCTTTCTGCCCTGTAGCTCTCCTGTGCCTTCAAATGGACTTTCTTTTCTAATTTTTCACCTTCTCTTGTCAGTAGGCCCATACAACCTCATAAACCCCTGCCATAAACAGAACCCCCAAATCCAATGCAACTTAACACAACTTTTGTTTAAAACTGAACTAGAGGGAAACTTTCTAATACCAATCACTCATAAGGCTTTTTCTAGTTTTGCAATTTGAGTCTTTCCCAGGGAACTACTCAAATCAAGACTGGAGGAAGTAATCTGGGGTGTGAGAAAACAAAGATTTGCAATTACTGTTGACCAACAGAAAATCATTAAATTCCAATTAAAACAAAGCATTAACCAAAAGCAATGTCCTCATGCATTCCATCTCACATGCTTTCCTGCTGGAACTGGGAGTGTGGCACTCCCCTCAAAGAACGAGGTAGGTGGAAGGGCCTAGGCTGGGGGCCTGGCACACAGCAGACACACAGAGAGTGAGCGCCCTGGGCCACTGCTGCCTCCTCCTCTACCCACCCCTCCCGCTAGGACAGCTGACACTGATCACAGGCTGCAATTCCAGCACAGTCCAATTACGTAGCTTACCGCACAGTCGAAAGCTCATTCCCAAATTTTTCCTGTACTGAGTTAGGGGAGCCAGGGCGGAGGTCACGAAAATGGACACCACACGAGTCAAGGCAGCAAATGCTCTTGCCCACTTTAGTCTCTAAAGAGGAAAATACTCTTGGGGAAGAGTGAAAAAAGACCAGAACTGAGAAATAAGAAACCCATGCTTCATGTCTCTATTACCCCACTACCTGTGAGCCCGAGGCAAGTGACCTCTGGAGTCTGTCCCTTTTCTCATCTAGAAATGAGGCACTCACACATTAATCACCATTTACTGGGAGCTCAGCTAGGTGCTGGGACGACAATGCTGAATAAACCAGCCCTGCGCCTGACCTCAGGACTAGCTCAGCAGTCCTCAACTCTGGCTGCACATTTAATAACCTAGAGACTTTAAAAAGACAAAACTAAACTAAGCTATACAGACACCTTACTCCAGATTAATGGACTCTGGGGCAGGGCCCTAACACTGGGGGTTGGGGGTGGGGGGAAAGAGGCCTTTTGGAGTGTTTCTGATGACCAGTAAGGGTAAAGAGCACTGGACTTAGAGGACTTCTAAGTTTCTGAATCTAACTTTCTATGGTTTTACAAATGAGTATTTTTTTTACAGGTCAGAAACCTCCAAAACAAACTGTGGTTTCATTAATTTTGGGGGAGGGTGACTAAGGGTAGAGGGTGCTTTGACACGCTAACAATCCTATCCTGAAAAGTCATACATAGTGTCTGAAAGTGACCTCTAGTCTTACTTGCCTCCTTGGATTCAAATTCAAAAGCCACATGCATCATGTCATAAATGAGAATTCTCCCCCAGGGACATCTAGATGACCGAATTGTGCCACTCTGGATTTGTTCCTTTGGATTAAAATACTATTTCCCAAACTTTGCCATTTATGGTTTTTGTCATGTCTGTTTAACATGAATGCTACTACTTAATCTTTGTCTTTAAAATCAACTCACTAGAACAATAAGAGCATACTGACCTTACTGAATATTAAAACATAATACAGAACCTTTTTAATTAAAAGTGAGGTATTGGCACATGAATAAATACAGACCAATGGAACAGAGTAGAAAATCCAAAAATAGGTCAAATTAATTAAATATGACAAAAGACAACATCTCAAAACACTGGGAAAAACTGAAATTTTTAATAAGTAGTACTAGGATAACTGAAAAATTAGATTGAAAAAGATAAAATTGGGTCCAGCCCTCAAACCATATATTTAATTCCAAACGGATTAGTGATTTAAATGTTTGAAAAAGAAAAAAACAACTATGTATACAAATACTAGAAAAAACATACATGAATTCAGCCTGCAAGTGTAGGAAACTTCCAGATATAACTGAAAATCAAGAGTCAACGAGTGAAAAAATTGAAAAAAATCTATTTCCTTCCTACTTGGCAATAATGTCTACAAAATCACCTGCATCAGAACCCCTTCTGCATTATTTCAGCTCCTCTGCCTCTCCTGTTTCTTATTCCAGCTACCTCTGAGGCAACGTGCTTGCCTAGGTCTGACCTGCTTCCCGCTCCTGCTCCAGGGCTCTGCTTCTGCCCCAGGGGATGCCACAGGAGCCCTCTGAGTGCCCACATGTGAACACCTGCAGGTGTGGGGGAAATCCTATGTTACACGAAACCTGCAGGAGCTGATGCTTTTCCCTTCCCCCATCACATACCAGTCCTGACCCATAATGACCCAGCTCTTCCTCCTTCCATTTCACTTACTCCCCTCTTCCTGCTCCCAGAAGTCACATCCCCTCCCAAACTCCCCTCACATGGGCCTCTGTCTCTGGTACAGCTTTCTGGGGAACCCAGTTAAAACACCATGGAGTTGATGCATTCATATTTTTCAAATACACATAAAACACTTAATTACTAAAGTTTAGAACATTCCTCAGGAGAATCATAACTCCCTATTCCTTAAGTGTGGTCTGTGAATAGTGATTGTCTTGAAAATAGGACAGTAAGAAAAGGGGAATGAAAGAGTAACTTTACAGCGATGAAACTTGATAAACACTGCTTCAGCCAGATGATCAAGGTCAAGATCAGCAGGCAGAAGTGCTGCAGTACGTCTACCCTCTATCTATATGATGTGAAATGGCAGTTTATCACTGGTTGGTCTTCCTCCCTAAAACTTATAACCCCAGTCTAATCATGAGAAAAACATGAGAGAGATCCCAATAGAGGGGCATCCTACAATGTATCTAACTAGTACTCTTCAAAATAGTTAAGGTCATCAAAAATAGGAAAAATCTAAAGAAGTATCACAGCCAAGAGGAGTCTAAGGAAGTATAACTAAATGTAGTGTGGTATCCTGAATGGGACCCTGGAGCAGAAAAAGGACATTAAGGGAGAACAAGGAAACCTGCAGAAAGTATAGACTTTGGTTAATAATAATGTATTAATATTAGTTCATAAAATATAAAAAATGTACCATGAGATATATATATATATATACAGTGACCCCTCGTTTTTCGCGGTTAATGGGGACCAGAACCTTCCGCGAAAGCTGAAAAACCGCGAAGTAGGATTTGCCCCTAGGAATTTTCTCATTGGTCGATGTCGCACCGGAAACCAATCACACGCCTTTATGAGAGCCCGTGGGATGGACTCTGAGTCAACTCCTCTCTTTGACATGCAGGGATCCTTCTCTCTCGCACATCCACATGAAATAACGCTCCTTTCTGCAATGTGGCTGCCGACATGGTGGTATTTTTTCATTTTTATTTTTTGATGAATATTTTGGGAAAACTCGCGAAGCACTGAAGCCGCTTCTTTTATATATATATATATATATATATATATATATATATATATATATATATATATATATATATATATATATATATATATATTGAAGAGGATTTGGAATTTATTAGGGTCACAAGCACCCCTGCCTCCCATATTCAGCATTCCTGGGCCAAACACTGCTACCCTTTTTGTAGCCTGGGAACTTGGCCCGAGAGGGGGCCGCGGTGGCAGCTTGCGACCTGGACGGGGCAGCGGCACGGGAGACGATGAGGCTGCTGGTCGGGCCAGGGAGTGTGGAGGAGGTGCCCCGTGAGGCCCATTATGCCTTCCAGGCTGACGTGTCTGAGGCCGGGGCAGCCAGGCGCCTGCTGAAACAATATATATATATGTATGTATGTATATATATGTATATATGTATATATATATATTAGTTTCACAGGTACAAGAGACCATGTAAAATGTTAATAGGGAAAACTGTATATGTGGCAGGGGGTGTGGGAACTCTGTACTATTTGCTCAATTTTTCAGTAAATCTAAAATTATTCTAAAATATAAAGTCTACTAATAAAAAGAGAAAAGATTTTTAGAAAGCATTCCTGCATCCCTGGCAATGGGGCTTGGAAAGTCATACACAATGACCCTGTGCACATTAAAATTTGAGGAACATCTGGGACACAGACAGTTATTATGCATAATGTTATAAAGAAACAACAGAAGAATAAATCCCTCCACGCATCAACCAACACATCATGTCTCATGGCAGCAGTATGGAAACAACAGATGAAAGTGCTGTCGCCCAAGGAATGCACTAATTCATTACGCACATAATGAAAGAGCTTTCATCTTGGATGCCAGCTCCAACCATTTGGGGGTGGCTGCCTGGAATGTCGAATCTAAAAAGATCCATGCCAAGCAGAATGAATGTCATGATTTACTGTCCATTTCAGGTACAGGGGCCAGTGTCAATATGTATGAAACATCTACCAAGTGCTAAGCACTAGGAACCCAACAGAGATTCATAAAGCATAATCCTTCATGAAGTGTAGGAGGGAACATGTTCATAATTACAAATATAAAGAGCTACAGAAAAGAAAATACGAGATGCCATAGCATCAAACAAGAGGGAGGAGCCCTCAGGCAGGACATGGGTCAAGGATTACGTCCCTGAGGAAGTGGCATTTAACTAAGATTTGAAGGCTAAGAGGTTAGCAAAGTGAAGAAGTAGTTACTTTGGTCAACTCATGAATTAGTCCATCAAATCTTTTTATGTTTTTAAAAATTTTATTTTATTGTTTGAGAGTGAGAGTGAGAGAAGGGAGGAGGGCCCAGAGCAGTCTCCATAGTTATACATCATTAATTGTGACATGGCTTCATTCCACAAAAGTGGATGTGGGGTAGTGTGGGGCAGGAACTAAACCAGGGGTTTCCCGCATGGGAGACAAGAACCTTCATCACTGAGCCATCTGGCGGTTACCAGTTGTGTCACAGTTCAGCATATGGTTTGCATGGGCCAGGGCCAGGAATCGAACCACGAACCTTACAATTGCAAGGCAAGAGCTCAACTGCTAAGCTATTTTGGTATTCCCCATCAGATCTTTTCTTGCTTAAGAATTTTTGGCAAATGAATGGAGAAGAGCAGAGCAATAGACACAGCTCCCCAGAGAGCCCAGAGTGGGGGACTGGCCCCAGGAAATGTTTAAGAATGCTGGAAACTTTTAAGGATGGGGCCAGGGCAAATTTAGCTAGCACAGAGGGAAAGGACTGGAGAAGATGTGTGTGTAAGAGGCTTCTAGAAGCAAGCTCTCATAAGGGAAGTTGCCCATTGTCTATAAAATACTCGGAAAACATGTCTTTAGAAAACGTGTCTTCAGAATTCCATAAAGGCATGTCTGTTTTACCAAAGAACAAGAAACATACCTCGGCTAGTGTTTCACTTTTTGCCATGGCTTCCATGAATTTCATAGCTATGTGTATTCAATTGCAGTAACTGTTTCTAAATCTAAATTTTCTGGTACAATTATCTCTACCCCAAAATAGCAGGCTTCCTGTTTTGTCTTTATTTCAATAGTTATATTTTGTGTCTTTTAGAGAGAATGCCCCTGAATCTTTTAGACGTTTGAAGTGTCAATAGCAATTGTGATTTCTAAACCAAAAAATGATCACACATGGTAGATAGGTTATACAGTGACCTGACAAAAGGACAGAATATTTGAAATCAGAATTGTCCCAGATTTCCCAAGGTATACCTTCCTCATAGACACAATAAATTGGGGTGGGAGAGGGAGATAACTACCCTTACTGAATACCATATGATAAAAACTTATGTGTTCTCATTTGATCCTCACAAAACCCTGTGAAGGTGTAGAAGCTCATTGTAGAGCTCCAAAAACACATTTTCTTAGCACCTTCAGAGACAAAGAACAACTTTCTTACAAGAGCTTAGTTTTGGAAGCCTCTTACACACCTTCTCATTTATGCTTGAGAAATGGAGGCTGGTAAAGGTTAAGTAATCTGCTCACTGTGACTCCAAAACCCAGCCTGTTTAGAACACAGGAGGCAAAATGTGACCTAACCCAAAATTTAAAAATAAAACAAAAACCACTTCATTCATAGCTACATTAACCCCAAAGCAAGTAGCTGTCTTTCACACACCCTTAAAGACAAAAACAGTCATCACACACAGTAGCTATAGAGGAATCAGGAACAGGGCTCCCTCCACTGGTGAGTAGATGGAGCTACACCATTTCCTTATTTCCTCTAATTCCTTTCCTAGCCTTTCCTTTGGTTTTCTGGTGGAGAGGGGGAACCTCCAAATTAAGACCAGGATTAAACTTCCTTTCACTAACGTTATCTCTTTCTTTCTTCTTTGTTTAAAATGAACATTCTTGGGGAAGCTGGGATGGCTCAGTGCGTTAAGTGCTCACTTTGCAGCCCTGGGGACCCAGGATCGAATCCTGGCCCGGGCCAGTGTGGACCCATATGCTGAACTGGGGAGTGCCCTCAGTTCAGTTCTCACTGGGGTGAGACCCCAGCCCCGTTCCTGCCCTGTGCAACCCGTGCCCACCTGTGGAATGAAACTACATGTAAAAACCAATGATGTACAACTATGGAGACTGTTCTGGGCCCTCCCCCTTCTCTCTCTCTGTCAAAAACAATAAAAATAAATCTTTAAAATTAACATTCTTATCATATGTATTAATAGCTTTAAAAATTTTTAGGGGAAAGCCGGGACGGCTCAGAGGGTTGAGCGCTCGCTTTGAGGCCATGAGGACCGAGGATCGAATCCCGGCTCCGGCCCAGGCAGGACCCACGTGCTGAACTGGGGAGTTCCCACAGTTCGGTTCTCTAACTGTCTCTGTCTCTGTCTCTCTCTCTATCTGTCAAAAAGTAAAATAAAAATAAATATGCACTGAAGACAAAAAGATAATTTCTCTCTATAAATGTGAAAAGATAAAAAAAAAAAATTTTTATACCCTTTGGTATCAGTAATACCTTTTTGCTAGTTTATCTTATTAAAATAATCAAAGATGCACCCTACAATTTACATATACAGACATTTATCATCATGGATTTTCAATGATGAAATGCTAAGAAAAAGCTAAATGTTCTAAAATGGGCACTGGTATAAATAAATAATTAATGGTATTCTACGACACCATTTAACATGTTTTCAAAGAATATTTACCAAGGGAGAAATGCATATATGTTAAATGTAAAATGTCCAATATAAATGCACAATATAAATGCACAGTACAATGTCAAGTTTGTGAAAATGTTACACTTACACATGAAAAAACTAAAGGAACTATACCACATATTTTATGTGATTATCCCTGACCAGCAGGATCAATGCTGACTTTTAAAAAGTGGTGATTTTTATTTTTTCCAGTATTTTTGATATATAATTGACATATAACACAGTGTAAGTTTAAGGTATACAGCATGATTTGATTTACACATATTATGAAATGATTACCACAGTAAATTCAGTTAATATCCTTTTTTTTTTTAAAGATTTTTATTGTTTTTGACAGAGACAGAGAGATACAGAGACAAAGAGAAGGGGGAGGGCCCAGAATAGTCTCCATAGTTGCACATCATTGGTTTTTCCACATAGTTTCATTCCACAGGTGGGCGTGGGGCTGCCCAGGGCAGGAACTGGGCTGGGGTCTCACCCCAGTGAGAACTGAACTGAGGGCACTCCCCAGTTCAGCATATGGGTCCAAATGGGCCGGGGCTGGGATTCGATCATTGTTTCCTGGGGCTGCAAAGTAAGAGCTCAACCCACTGAGCCATCCCAGCTTTCCCCAGTTAATATCCTCAATGCTGATTTTTAATGGTTTCTTTATATCTTTCTATGTTTTCAAATTCTCTACATTCAATATATACTAAATTAAAATCAGGGGAAGCTGGGATGGCTCAGCGGGTTAAGCACTCACTTTGCAGCCCTGGGGACCAAGGATTAAATCCCAGCCCTGGCCCGTGCAAACCCATATGCCAAACTGGGGTGTGCTTCCCACGCAGGAGGCCCCCAGCCCAGTTTCCACCCTGCGCTGCCCCTGCCCACCTGTGTGGAACAAAACCATGTTGAAAACTGATGTCGTACAACTATAGAGACTGCTCTGGGCCTTCCCCTTTCTCTCTGTCTCTGTCAAAAACAATAAAATAAATCTTTAAAAAAAAGTTACAAAAAAAATATTTTAATCAGAAAAATTATGTTATTTTATTATTATATGTATATATATTTTTTAATTGTTTTTGACAGAGAGAGGGAGAGAGAGAGGTACAGAGACAGAGAGAGAACTGAACTGGGGTAACTCCCCAGTTCAGCACATGGGTCCGCACTGGCCGGGGCCAGGACTCGACCCTCAGTCCCCGGGGCTGCAAAGTGAGCGCTTAAACCACTGAGCCATCCAGGATTCCCCTGATGTTATTTTTTAAAAGAGAAAATTGCCACCAAGAATTATTTTTCTTTTTTAGATTTATTTTATTGTTTGAGAGAAGGTGAGAGAGAGAGAGAGAAGGGGGAACGGCCCAGAGCAGCCTCCATAGTTGTACATCATTAGCATTACACAGTTTCATTCCATACAGGTGGATGTGGGGTGCGAACCAAACTGGGGGCCTCCCCCATGGGAGGCGAGAATCTTCAGTGCCACCCTGGTGGTTACCAGTGGTGCTGCAGTTCAGCTTGTGGGTCTGCAAAGGGGATGGAGAGGTGGGGGTAGGGGATTTGACCACCACATCTTGTGGTTGCAAGGCAAGCACTCAACCTGCTGAGCTATTCCATCATCCCCAGAAATTATTTCTAAGGGGACCTTTCCTTTAGGGCTAGGAAAGAGAAAACTCTACCTTTGACAAGGGGACCGCTGCCCTTCCCATATCAACCCTGATGTCAGCTGGACATGCTCTTCTCTGAGTTACCATCACATTACTTCTGATACAGTCATTCAGTAACTAGGAGTCATCAAGCTCGCAGTCTATCCAAGGTTTAAACTTGGGTAGTATATATATTCCTTTTTTTTAATTTTTATTGTTTTTGACAGAGAGAGAGAGAGAGATACAGAGACAGAGAGAGAACTGAACTGGGGGAACTCCCCAGCTCAGCACATGGGTCCGCACGGGCCGGGGCCGGGATTCGATCCTGGGTCCCCGGTGCTGCAAAGTGAGCACTCAACCCCCTGAGCCACCCCGGCTTCCCCTATATATTCCTTTTAAAGGGAAGAAATCTTTATGTGAAACAATGCTGATATAACTTATTTTCATGTAGCTTATTTAGGTACAATTATAAAACTAGGTCTTAATTTTTTGTTTAAGCTAGATACAAACAAAGCTACCAAACAAGTAAAATTCAAAATGACATTACTTTAATAAAAGGATGAAGTTGCTCAAATTAAGAATCATCATCTTCAAAGTAACATGGCAATGGCACTGACCTAAAAACCAGGAGACAGAACAACAGAAGAGAGCCTAGAAAGACACCCACACAGGAGGCCCATTGCACCTACTGCTGGTCTTCCTAACATGACTTCCAAAGGCATCTGTGCTTCCCTGCCCCTGCAGCGCTAAGTTCCGAAAAGCACTTGGACTCAACCAAGGGTGTGTTAGTGCTGGCTAGCAGTGATAAACGAAGACTGGGTTTGTGCCTGTGTATCTTATACTGTACCCTGTGATCACAGGGAGTTCTGTGTAACTCCACAGTGGACAGAGTGCCCTTGGCCCAGAGGAAGCGGCTCCCTGGTTCACAAGCCGACCTGTGAGATGCTGGTTTGGCTAGGCCTTACATACACAGGGCGGGCCCTGCTGGGGGCAGGAAGACTTTCTGAAGACTGGACTCGATCCCCACTCAGATGTTACCAACTGCAAGCATGCACCCCAAAGAGGATTTAGGGTCCAGATGTTTGTATTGCCATTCAACTCAAAAAACAGGGCTGCCATCTCTGCCATATATCTACTCATATAGTCAGTATCTGATCAGCAATTTCAAAGAAAAGTGAAACTTTGATCTTCAGATCATATTCCAGACAATTTAGAGAATTAAAAAAATTCATATATATGAAACAGAAACAACTTAATACACAACCAGTTTTCTAGAAGAATGCTATCTTAGAAGAACTGATAGAAAAATCATGAAAAAAGCGATATAATGAAGTAAAAATTTTAAACTTCTATATATCAAATCTTTTATTTATTTATTTTATTTTTAAAGATTTATTTTATTGATTTTTTTTTTGACAGAGAGAAACAGAGACAGAGAGAGACAGAGAGAAGCGGGAGGGCCCAGAACAGTCTCCATAGTTGACATTAGTTTTCCATATAGTTTCATTCCACAGGTGGGCACAGGGCTGTGCAGGGCAGGAACTGGGTCGGGAGCCTCCCACATAGGTCCCGGCAAGAACTGAACTGGGGGCACACCCCAGCTCAGCACGTGGGTCCGCACGGGCCGGGGCCGGGGCCGGGATTCGATCCTCGGTCCTTGGGGCTTCAAAGCGAGCGCTTCACCCGCTGAGCCATCCCAGCTTTCCCATATTTTTTGTTTTTTGAGAGAAGGTAAGAGAGAGAAAAAAAAGAAGGGAGAGGGCCCAAAGCAGTCTTCATAGTTGTACATCATTAGTTGTGACATGGTTTCATTCCACACAGGTGGATGTGGGGCAGTGCGGGGTGGGAACTGAACATGGGGCCTCCTGCATGGGAGGCAAGAACCTCTGCTGCTGAGCCATCCTGGCGATTACCAGTTGTGCTGCAGTTCAGCATATGGGGTTGCACGGGCCAGGGCAAGGAACTGAACCCCAGACCTCACGATTGTGAGGCAAATGCACAACCACTGAACTATCCTGGCATCCCTATATATCAAATCTTTAAAAGATAAAAGGGAGATAGGAAGAATGTTTACCAAAGAGACTGTTCACAACAGACAAATGACTAAAGTATACAAACAGAAATATGCATACTGTGTGTGTGTGTTTTAAGTAGAAAAGAGATGCAAAAAGGGATCTAGTAAATTTCTGTAAATCTTTTAGGGATGAAGGGGCTTTGCGGGGGAAGGAAAGGTCTGGTTCTTTCTACTTCCTTACCCATATAATTCAGTATCAGACAATAGTAAGCCCTCAAAATATGATTTCTGAATGAAGAGATTAAAGTACATTAAGGTCTGCTAGGAAAAGGAAAGTAAGAATTCTGGCAGTAGATGAGAAAATAAAGAGAAACTCAGACATAGCTTTAATTACCTGAGTAATTAGATACAACAGGACATTTTTTGCCAAAATGTGTGGACATGTACCTCAAGTGTTCAGCTTATTTGTTAGAATGCATCTCCAGCCTTATGTCTTTCTGAGACCCTCCTGAAGGTGAAGAGCCTGGAGATTACATTCCAGAACTTTACCAATGGTTCACATCTATGTACTCCCCAGAGATTACCTAGTAAGTAAAAGGATGTTATTTTCATTCTAAAAATTCAGGACTGAACAAAAAGGGAAGTATTTTTCATGGGTGAACCAAATTGCTTATAAATATCCAAGACAAATGAGTTGACAACAGATGTTAATGAACAGACCCCCTGGACTCATAGGTCCATCTGCAAAAGCCAAGTACTTGAGGTCCATGTAAATATACATGTACAGATATTTAACTATAAACAGTGTGCAATAGAGAACTCTTGTTAAACTGTCACCAGTGTTTTTAAAAATCTGTGTAAAAACAAATGACTAAAAGAAAAAATAACTGATTCATTTTGGAAAAACAATTTAAAAACTTTCATTTCTACATCTATGTCTTTTTTAATCTGATCCAAACAAATAGAACCTGAAAATGCTATTCTACTATTGTTGATCAAAAAAGTAAATGTTCTTTCTATTCAAGAGACAAAGATAAATAGTAATTTTTATCAAATAATTAAGAAAATCAAGGGGATACAAGTTGAGCACATGCCTTGCAATGGCAAGATCCAGGAATAGAATCCCGGTCCTGGCCCGTGCAAACCCCACATGCTGAACTGTAGTGCAACCGGTAACTGCTGGGATGGCTTGGTGGAGAAGGTTTTTGCCTCCAGTGAGGGAGGCCCCCAGTTTAGTTCTTGCCCCGCGGGGCCCCATACCCACCTGTGCAGTGGAACCATGTCACAACTAATGATGTACAATTATGGAGACTGCTCTGCTCTGTGCCCACAACCCCCACCACACCTCTCTCTTACCTTCTCTCAAAAAAACAACAGAAAATAAATTTTTTAAGAAAGAAAGAAAGAAAAGAAAATCAAGACAGGGAAGAAAAAAATAAATATGGAAAAAAAGGAAAGCACCTGCTTCTAAAATCCTTTGCTTTATAGTAATTATTTGAACTAAATTGCTTTTTTTTCAATTAAATATATATTAAAAAGATTAAAGATTTATTCCTAAAATCTTGATTCCAGAGCATTTCACTCAGAAATAACCTAATATAGTTATGACAGAACACAAGAAAATAAGTGTTGTTATTCTCCACAGCTTCCAAAACCTGGCAGCTCAAATCTCCTCCACAATTGAATATTGACTCAAACTGCTCCTGAAAATGCAAACATCATAAACTCTTATTTCCAGTAACCATAGACTAAGTACATTAGAACAATCCTCCAGCTGAAGATAACTAGAAAAGCAGAGGGAAAAACAGAATAAATATCTGTTTGAGGTTTGGGGGAGGGAGGTATGTCAGAGACTCCAAGTGGTGAACTCAGTATTTGGAGCTCCTTTCCTTGAGGGTATTTGCCAATTCCAAAAGGAATGCTAAAAGCTGGTCAATGGATTGGATTTTGGAGGTACTGGTGAAGAGCTGAATACTAAAAGTCAAGGTGAACAGAACAGGCTGGCTCTCACAAGGGCTGCGGCTCAGCTTAGAAACATCTCAATCCCTGAAACTTCACTGAAGTGACCAGACTGTAAGTGCCCCACCTGCCTGACAAAGCAAACCTGGTAGCTCTTGAAAAGGAAAACATCACCTTACAGAAACAGACACTGGAAATGACACTCACATACTGCTAAAATCAGACAATCTTGAAGATAATTATACACACTATATTCAAGGAGATAAAAGCAAGCTTGATGATTTGGGCCAATAGATGGAAACTATAAAAAGAGAGCCAAATGAAAATTAAAGAATAAAAATATATAATAAATGAACTAAAAACTCAATTGATAGATTTAATAGTTGATTATTCACAGCAGAACAGAAAAAGGTGAGACTACCAGAATAAAGGAAAGAGAGACAAATAGATAGGAAACACAGGAGGAAGGTTAAGAAACACAGAAGATATAGTGAAATGTTCTAACATACATAATTGTAGTCCCTGAAGGAAAGGTGAGAATGAGGCAGAAGCAATACCTAAAGTACTAATGACTGATGATGTCCCAAAATAATGAAAGACGTAAAGCCACAGACTCAATAAGCCCTAACAACCCCAATTATATGGTTTAAAATTTTTCATGATAGGGGCAGCATAGAAAAATTACTGAAATCCAAAGACAAAAAGAACTTTATAAAAGCAGTATGACTAAAGAAGACTACTCTCAAAGAAACGACCAAGTGACTTCTCAACAGAAACAATCCAAGTCAGAGATAATGAAATATCTTTAAAGTGCTAAAAGGAAACAACAGCAAACCAAGAATTCTGTAACTCCTGAAAAAACCCTTCAAAATGGAGAAAAATGTCCTGGAATTGAGATTATAGTAACAGCTGTGTAACTGTGAAAATACTAAAAACTTACAAACTGTATGCTTTAAATGGGTAAATTTTATAGTATGTGAATTATATCTCAATAAACATGTTTTGTTTTAAATGAAGGTTAAGTGACATTTGCAAGTAAGCACTGTAAGAATCTGTCACTTGCAGACCTGCACTAAAGAAATCCTAAACAGGTATTCTTCAGGTGGAAAGAAAACACCCCAAATGCAAGATGACAAAGCTGCCACTGCAGAGCTATGGGGAAAAGATGACCTTATGGATAAATAATGCTGAATAAGTGGTGCTGATAAAAAATAAAATTTGAGGGAAAGCCGGGACGGCTCAGCGGGTTGAGCGCTCGCTTTGAGGCCCCGAGGACCAAGGATTGAATCCCGGCTCTGGCCCAGGCGGACCCACATGCTGAACTAGGGAGTTCCCACAGTTCGGTTCTCTAGCTGTCTCTGTCTCTGTCTCTCTCTCTACTGTCAAAAGTAAAATAAAAATAAATATGCACTGAAGATAAAATAATTACTCTCTATAAATATAAAAAGATATAAATAAATAAATAAATAAATAAAATAAAATTTGACTCCTTTTTTTTTTTTAACTGAACTGAGGGCCTCACCGCATTTGGGAAGCACACCTCAGTTCAGCATGTGGGTCTGCCTGGGCCGGAGCCGGGATTCGATCCTTGGTCCTCAGGGTTTCAAAGCGAGCGCTTAACCCGCTGAGCCATCCTGGCTTTCCCCTGACTCCTTTTTTTACAAGCTATATAAAAATCAATTTCAAGTAGACTGTAGCTCTTACTCTGAAATGCGTAACGGTAAGATTTCTAGAAAATATGATAGAAGACTATCTTCTTGACTTATGAATAGAACTCATACAAATTAGGAAGAAAGACATGTAAACCCCAAAAGAAAACTAACTGGGCAAGCCATTTGAACAGGAACTTCATAAAAGAGGGTATAAAATAAACATGAAAAGATGTTCAACTTCATTAGTCAGCAAGAAACTGCAATTTAAAACCACCATGGGACACCACTTCACACTCACCAGGATGGTTAAAATTGAAGATTGACAATACCAAGGGTCAACATGAATGTGGAACACAAGCACTCTCATACACTTTCTGGTTAGAATGTCAATTTGCACAAACACTTGAGCAACTTAGGATAGTATTATTTACTAAGGTTGAAGATATGCATATGGTTTTTTTTTTTAAGATTTATTTTATTGTTTGAGAGAAGGTGAGAAAGACAGAGAGAAGGGGGAGGGCCCAGAGTCGTCTCCACAACTGTACATCATTAGATGTGACAGTTATTTCACACAGGTGGATGTGGGGCCATGCAGGGCAGGAACCAAACTGAGGGCATCCAGCATGGGAGGTGAGAATCTTCACTGCCATCCCGGCAGTTAGCAGTTGTGCTGCATGCAGTTCAGCATATGGGTTTGCATGGGCTGGGGCCAGGATTCGATCCCCGGACCTCGCAGTTGCAAAGTAAACGTTCAACCGGCTGAGCTACCTCGGCATCCTGATATGCATGTTTTGAGCTAGAAATTCTGTTATGTATATACTCAACACAAATGAATGAACCATAAGGCATGTAACAGTAGTAACAACATCACTGTTAATAGCCAAAAGCCAGAAACAATTCAAATAGTTACCAACATTAGAATGGATACATTGTGATATATTCAAACAATGAAATATTATAGATCAATAAGTTACAACAGAATAAGTGAATTTCAAAAATATTTCTAGTGAAAGCCAGACATAATATAAATTATTTCATTTATATAAAGTACATAAAACAGGGAAAACAAAAACTGTTGACACTAGTTTTTATGAGATACGTGTTTAGAAGGTAAAATTGCACAGATTAGAAAAGCAAGAGAGTGATTATCCCCAGCAAGTCAGGAATGGGTTACCTTTGGGGCGGGAATTCCAGGCTCCTGGCTGCTGGCAATGTTTTATGTCTCGACCTGAAAACCAGCAGGCCCCTGGTTGGGTGATAAATCAATGGGTGGTACAATTTAGGTCTTGCCCTTTACTGGAGTGCAAGAAGAAAGGAAAAAGGGACGAGAAAGGGGTAAGCAGCTCCAGATGGAAGGAAAGCCCCACTTCACAAGATGAAACGGGGCTCCGAGCACAGGCGCGGCTTTGCCCAAGGGCAGAGGCAGCGCCAAGGAGACGAGGCCGAGGGGCTTCGGGCCGGCCTCCTCGTGGCGGGCTGGCAGTCCCGCGCGGGGACTCGCCACCTGGTGCCACCACGCGGCCTGGGCGTGGCCACACCTGCCGGGGTGTCGGCCTCCCCCGCCGCCCCCTGCCAGTGCCTCCTGCGCGCTGCCAAGGCCGGCACCGCCCGATCCCTCCAGAACACCGCCCACCCCGACCCCCACGGCCCGCGACGCCCCCGACCCCCTCAGGCCGCGCGGCTCACCTCATTGTCGCTGCCGGGGCGGGCGCGCGGGGCCGGGGGCGCGGCGCGGGGCGTTAGCGGGGGAGCCGGCCCCGGGCGCGGCGGCTCCGCGTCTCGCTGGGCTGCGGGCAGCAGCAGAGGCTCATCTTCTCGGGGCGGGCGTCCGGGCCGCTAGCTGCGGGGAAGCGCGGCGGCGGCGGCGCCTGACAGCTGGGCCCCGGCCCCTGCCATCTTGGCGGGCGCGTGCCCGGGCCGGCGTGTGCGCGCGCCGCCGGGGAAGGGGGAGGGGCGGGGAGGGGGCGAGCGCCGCCGGGACCCGGCCGGCCGTGGCGGGGACGACTCGGGGCGGATATCTCCCGGTCCGCTGACGGTCCCGAGAGGCGGGAGGGCGAGCTCAGCCCGAGGGCTGAGGCGGAGGGTGCGCCCCTCCGCCTGCTGAGGGGAGTTCGTGCGCGTGCGTCCCTCAGCCCGCGGCCGCTGGCAGAAGAGCGCGCGCGGCGGCTCAAACCCGAAACAAAAGGCGCGGGGCCCCGCCGCCGCGCCTACGGGAGAGCGGACTCGGGAGCTTCCAGGGGCAGTGCCTTGAGAGGCGGGGCCGTGGGGGCGGGGCTACGTGATGGGCGGGGCTTCGAGCAAGGGGCCAGCGGTGAAGGGCGGGGCCGCAGGGGGCGGGGCTGCGGGAGGTGGATACGGGGGGCGGGGCCGCAGGGGGCGGGGCCGCAGGGGCGTCCCGGGAGGGTCGGCGCTCCCCTTCCCT
>PVKE010020617.1:0-27316 GCA_004027555.1 Craseonycteris thonglongyai | reverse complement strand
ACTGGGAGCTCCCCCAGTTCAGTTCTCTCTCTGTATCGCGCTCTCTCTGTCAAAAAATAAATAAATAAACAAACAAACAAACAAAATAGTACCTTTAAAAAAAAAAAAGAAATTGGATCTTTTTTTGTTTTTTGTTTTTTTGTTTGTTTTTTAAAGATAGGGGTGATTGGTTTAGAATTGTGGATTCATGTTGAAAGTGACAAAAGTTACTTTTCCTTCTTATCCATAAGTATCCTCTGAGTAGCTTGTGGGTTTGGAACTCCAAAGTTTAAAATGTCATTTCCTTGGTTTGTATAGGTGGAAACACATGGATGTGTGTTAAGACTCTCTCTACTGTTGTCCACAATTTCTTGTCCCTCCCACGTAACACCCATCAATGAAATAGTTCGCAATGATGACATGTCCTCATGTTGGCCTCTGATTAACTAGAAGAGAGGTAACTTGCTTGCTCCTCTACTGGTTTCTGAAATTATGTCTCCCAGGGCTTCCTCCACAGTGATGTTTAATTTCTTTGGACAAAATAAACATCACCCCTTTACATCTATATTGTGCTTCTCCATATTGGGCCCCTACATTCACTGAGTTAAGTGTTAACCCAGTTTATAGACAGCAACAGTTTTCAGTTTCGGTGAGTTAAAGACAGTTCTGATCTCTCATTTAACTCCTTTGCATAATATCTACCAGAACACATAGTTAAGTGTTTAACAAAACATTTTTGAGAGTGACTTCTTCCTGGTCAATCATAGCAAATTATTTTTTCTTTTTCTGTTAAGAGTAGAAAGACCATGTGATTTCAAGTAGTTGAGTCATGGTCTCTAGGCCTGGCTCAGCTCCTGACTAGTTGTATGCCCATATGCAAGTTATTTATCCTTTCTGAGCACCAGTTTCTTAGTTTCTGAATGCATGTGTATAACCAGCATCCAGAACATCACCTAAAAGTGGGGATCATTTAATACCATATTAACTCTGTTTTGAAAGTGAACTGTTCTAAGAGTTAACTGCTCAACTCTATTGATTTATAAGATGCTCCATCAGTTTACTTTTTGGAGAGGGGAGGAAAGTAGAAAATGCATTAAATGAGTATAGTGATAGTAAGACATATCCTAATTTCAGAAACACACAAATGAGTATCTTCAAATTGAGATAATGTTATTTACTTCATGCCTCTATTATATAAAATACATAGGAAAATGTTTATAAAGTACTCAGTAAATAATCTGGTAAATAATCTATTCAAAAATAGTGCCGTTTTTATTTATTAGCCAATAAAAATTCCTGTCATTGCTGCCTTCTCTCTGTGGGCAGGAAGATTCTAATTTTAATTTGTAATTGAAATTGAAATGTAACTGCCAGATCATTATCCTATTTTTTTATTCCTTAAAAAGCATCCTGACTTGAAATGGGGAGATATGAACTCTCAATTTCTCTAATTTGTTTCAAGAGTAATAATAATTGTCACTAACCAAACTTGTGCTTGGGTCTGGTGTTTATGTTTGTCAAGCATTTGCTTATGTTACCACAGTTAACCCATGGAAGCAACCCTAGCAGATTGATTTGAGAGTTTATTGGGGAAGAGAGACATGTGCATTGATAGACAGAAGGGGAATGAACTTGGTCTGTAGACTGAGCATAGAAGTAGCCTCAAGGTTTGGATTTGCACTTCAGTGGCAAGTGCTTTGGTATGTAGTACAGCTTTAAAATATTCCCTTAGCTGTCCTGTCTACACTAGTCTAGTTATACTGTGGTCCTTAGATGAGGTTGCCCATTAGACCATAGCTTTGTTTAACTTTTTATTGAGTTACAGTATGTATACAAGCAGGAAAGTGTATGTGTTATATATTTGTAGCTTGTTGAATTTTCAGAAACTGTACCCAGACTAATAAACAGAGCTTTACCAGCACCCTCAGACATTCCTGCTGCTCTCTTCTGGTCACTACCTCCTCCAAGGCTAACAGCTATCTTGACTTTCAATACCATAGATTATTTTTGCCGCTTTTTTTTTTTACCGTCTGCATATGAAGTTATACAATATGTATTCTTTTGTGTCTAACCTCTCCCCCCCCCCCCAAGATTATACCTTTATTTTATTTTTCTCGCAGTGCACTGGCTATGATTTCCAGCACAATGTTAAAGGAATGGTAGTAAACTTCCTTGTTCTATTTCCAACGTCAGGATTTGAAATCTGCCCCTACTTCCTTTTTCCCCTTTGTTTATTTATTTGCTTGCGTGCTTACTTGTTTATTTTGTCAAGGTAACATTGGTTTACAACAAAGTTTCAGGTATGCAACATTATGACATCTGTGTAGACTACATACTGAGCCTCTTTTCAGTGGTGCCTTTTAAGAGTCACCAATATTGTTGCATGGTTTAGGTTGCTCATCCCCATATTGTTCCTTTGTGTGACTAGACCACCATTTATTTACCTATTCTACTGGTAAATAGGCCTTTGGGGTAAATTTTAGCTTTGGTTAGAATGAATAGTGCTGCTGGGAACATTCTGATACATGTCTTGGTGAACAAGGTGTGCATTTCTCTTGAGTATATACCTAGGAGTAGCACTGATGGCTTCTAATAGCTCCTTTAAAGTCCTCCATTGAGATTAAGTGCCTTTCATTTGTTTTTCTTGCCTACCTAGTGGTTCCCCCTATGCCTCCTCTTCCATCTCCCCCGAAAAAAAGCCACAGTTTTCTAATATCAGTATTTGGCACTTGGGTACTTTTCTTTCTTAATTGCTTGGTGACTCATGTAGACTTTAACGCCAGCTAATCTGTACTGTTACAGAAAAATGTTGGGGGTTTTTTTGATAGTGAAAAAATCCTGCTCTACATTCTGGATGGCATTTGTAATTATCTCAGTAGCAGATTGTTTGGGAGGTTTTAGTTCAAGGATGGCTGAATGAAACATTCTTTCAAGGGAAGTTGTTGGACTAATAACTAAAGAACAATGTCTTAGGTTGTTTTTTTTTAACGTCTTAATATAGCAGTGAACATGTGGACTTCTTGCCCTTGTTAAGTGAGGAACCCTGGGGGAGTTGGGGGGTGGGGGCGGGTTGCCTAAACTCTGTAATGAGGGACCTTCCTCAAGAAAAAGCTGGGGTGGTTATGGTTCTGGCCTTGGGATTGCTGGGGGTTTAAATGGGATGCTCCCTTCTGAATATTCTGGCCCAGCCACCATGTGGTCCTGTCTACAAGGCCCGGGCTCTTTGCACTGTACTTGGGTGCTGGGGATCCTTGAAGGCTTTCCAGGGTTGAAAACATGCCTCCACCAATCCCAGCCCTGAAAATGAAGAAAGCCCTTTCCTTAGCCTAACTGTTTACACATCAATTAAAGGAAAGAAGGGAATTTAGATGGGTACCTTCCCTGGGGATTTCAGAAATACTGTATAACATTTGACCATCTGAAGAGACAGCTATCCCCTGGTCTTTTCAAATTATAATTTTAAAGTAATACAAAAATATTAAGACTCTTAGATCAATGAAAGCAAGTTTAACTCAAGAGTAGGCTTAATGAACCTAGGAAAAGAAGTGAGATATTTTGACAGACACTGATTTCCAAAGAGCAGGTGTGCACAGGATCTAAAAATAGGTTCGTGTTGTCAGTGTTAGTGAAAAATGTAATCAGAAAAAAGCCGAGGTTTCTTTTCTAAAATCAGGCCTTGAGTAACTTACAGGAATATGGGGGGTTGTTTAAAAATGTGTGTTTGTAAAAACGAGGCCAGCGTTCATCTCCTAAAAGATTGTAATAGTCATATACCCACACATTAATATTGTTTTTTCAAAGCGCCTTTTTAATCCAGTTACTTAATTCCAGCCTTTCACAAAATCTGTGAGACAAGGAAGGCGGGAGTCATAAGACAAATGGCATTGGGCAAGTGGCATTAGGCAAGTGAAGACAAACTCTCAGGCCCAGACTTTTCCAAGACCCCATGGCTACTCAAGAGCCAAGGCCAGGGTTTGATTGCTTCTGATGTCTCCTCCCAATGCTTTTCATCAGCAGGACGAATCGGGATTATTATATAAGTATAAGTAGTACTGAAAACTTTTACTGATTGTAGTTATACCTCATAACAATGTCACTTGTGAGAGGCATTGTAAAGCTGGGGGTTCAGTCATATGAAGTCTGGAGTCAGGCTGTCTGAGCCATTTCTGGCTCTACCACTTACTAGCTATTACCTAACCTTTTCTCATCTAGTTTCCTCGTCTATAAATCCCACCCCCTGAGCCAGTGCCTGTAAATGAACTGAATAACATCCTATTTTCTAAAACCATTACCAAGTAGGGCAAGTATTAGAATATCCTCCCCCTCTTACTGATGGGCAGTTGAGGCTGAGAAATGAGAATTTGTAAGCTGAGACTTAAGTCTAGGTCTTCTCAAATCATTTCCAGTGCTCTTTCCATTAGACTTTACTGTTTCTGTGATAACATTGTTGAATAAACCAAATGAATTTTAACCAGTTTTGTTTTATTGGGTTAATATAAAGTTCTTGGGAAGTCACGCTTTGGGTATGGAACGTGTGTTTTCCTCCACAGGGAATTAAGCTCAGGGTTATATGCCTAACCTACTCAGAGCACATAATGTGCCATCTCTGTCTGACCAGGCCACACCCCCACAACTAGGGTTGCCCATTCCAGCCACACCCAAGTTGTGCTCTTAGGATTTGGGGGACTGTGTACTCGGTTTTACGAGACCAGACTTCCCCTCCCTGTGTCCACTCTTGCTTCCTGGACAGCCTCTCCCACTGCTGAGACTCCTCAACACAGTGGCCCTGCCTTTGGTGCCTGAGCAGTAAGACACACAGTTCTCAAGCCAAATGCCATGTTAAGCTGGCATTTCCAAGAGCCTGGGAAAAAAACTGGTGAAACCGTTTGTGTAAGCATTTGGCTAAATCTGCCAGAATTAAATGCAAATGTCTGATTTGGCAGATTGACTCAGGAATTTATCTTATAAATACATGTATAAAGAAGATATTGAAGAATATTCATTGTGGCATTGTAACAGTTTAAATGAAATTTAAATAGCCACATAAAAGGAATACTATGAAGGCAATAAAAATATTTTTTCAAGGGACTGAAACAAGATTAAAACAGTGCAAAATAAGATAGGATGAAAAGGGGTGAATAATAGTAACATACTGTTATTTCTTAAAATACAAGAAACTGATCTGTTGTTGCTAGAAAGGGAACTGGGAGGGAGGAGGTGGGAGAGGGAGGGAGGGGGAGCTAAATATACGGTGATGAAAAAAAAAATGTAATTAGCAACAGACAAAAAAATAAAGATGTGCCCCTAAAAAAAAAAGAAAGAAAGAAAGAAAGGGAACTGGGAGACTGCGAATCAGGAGAAAGGCTTACTTTTCACTGTAGAACTTTATAATTTTGAGGGGTGGGGGGTTAATACTGTAAAATCATGTGTCCATATTGCCTAAATAGCACAGTGATTTTGATAGAAAAATTCTTACTTTACTTCTGCCATTTGAATATGACATATTTTTGACAAGGTTAGCCATCGCAGCAGTAGTATTTGTTTCCTAAATAGAGATAATTTTTATACTGTTGGAAATTGTCTTTGTAATGCATTTTTGACAGGCTTAACTGTATTTCTCGTTCCAGTAAAGACTAACCATATACCTTTATGGTACTGAATTTTTTCAGCTTGTTTAGAAATACTTACTGCTTACTTTATGATGTTATTTTAGTCCATTGATTTGTAAATTGACATAATTGTAACTGATAGGAACTTCAGTTTTTTTCTTGAATGGTATTGGTTGTAGCCCTTTAGTAGCTCTCATCATTAAAGAGAATATTTTGCAAGAGTTAATTTTGTGTAGTTAAAAGAAAAACATTTTATCCAGGCTTAGTGAAACTAACAGCTGTGTTTATTTTGATCCGGACAGATTTGGAGGCCAATCACTGCCACCTTTTATTTCCCCGTGGGCCCAGGAACTGGATTTCTTTATTTGGTCAACTTATATTTCTTATATCAGTATTCCACACGACTCGAAACAGGTATGTTACCCATAGTTGTTGTAAGTATTGTTTCTGTCTAATTTACATGTTTACTTGGAGAAATTTTGAGGGCAGCTATAAAGACATGGCGTAGTGATAGAAGTGCTCAATAAGTAGTAACTGGGCCAGGACTGTGCTGGGCACTCAGAATACTTGATTTTTAATGCTCACAACATTATCATGAGGTGTACATAGCAGCGTGCCCATTTTATAGGTCAAAAACAAAAGACGGTTACACATCTGCCCATGTCCTTAGTGGCCGAGCTGTGTGCCTCTCATTTAATTTGACATCACACTCATTTCTGTCACACGGCAGCCCTTTTGCTGCAATGCGCAGCTGGGCTGAAGTGTATCCGTCTCCTAGATTGGACATGAAAAACACTACCTTACGTAATTAAAAGCCTAGGCTTATTCGCTATAATTGAAACACTCAGCTTTAAAATATATAGCCAGAGTTGACTAGCTATAGGATGTTGTGGATAAAATTTTTAATAAAAATCCTTTCTAACAAGATTTCTTACTGATTGTTATTTATTTCCTATAATCCCTCATGCGCTGTTCTGAGTTGTGTATAGTGAGAAGCAATAAATTGATACTACTGTGTCAAAACATGAATATAAAGATTTTTGAAAAGGCTGGCTGACCTCAGAGACTTTATAAATCTGCTGGCTGTTAACTCAGGATAGAGAATCCTGAACCACACTTACATCTGTCAGTTTGTGAATCAGTCTCATAACTGCAGGAAAATAGGATGGGCATTTATATGTCAAATATATTTTCTCAAATTAGTATTTGCTACTAGGTGCTTTTTAAAGAGGAAGAAATCATTATATTAACATAGGGTATCAGGCCTAGATTTCTGTTACTATTGGAAGGGACCTAGCCCTTAGTGAGGAAGAACAAGAGTCAAGGAAATAGAATGAACTTGGCTGAGGTGAGACTGATAACAGAGCACTTGATCCTCAATCCACCAGGATATATGATTTTCACTGTCCCTTGACCCATTTGGTCCTGATTAGGATACTGATTTGCTTAGTATTCAACCCCTTTGATATAATTCAATTGAGGATTACGTTGTTAGAGTAATGATTTCTTCTATATCTATCTATCTATCTAACTAAACTCTAGATTAAGTGTGGATGATCTATAACCAGTTGTTAAAATTTTTATTGAAAATATTCAAACATAAAGGAGAGTAAGGTTAATGAACCTTTCTTTTTTTCTTTTCATTGAGCTAAAATTCACAACATAAAACTCACTGTTTTAACCATTTTGAAGTGTACAATTCAGTGGTCTTTAGCATATTGGCAGTGTTATGTAGCCATCATTGCTATGTAATTCCAGACATTTTCATCACTCCCCAAAAAACCCAGAGCAGTCACTTTGCCTGTCCCCTTCCCCTTCCCCCAGCAACCACTGATCTATTTTCTGTGTGTATAGATTTAACTGTATGGAACATTTTATGAGTCCTTTTGTGACTGGCTTCTTTGACTTAGCATAATGTTTTCAAGGTTCATCCACATTGTAACATGTATGAATGTGAACCTCCTTTTAACCATCACTCATCTTTAACAGTGATCTCATAGCAGTCTTATTTTATCTATATCCAAGTCTGTCCTTCCACCCCTGATTATTCAAAGCAAAATGCCAGACATGATAGCATTCATCCATAATTTATGTAATATCTACCTCTGACATACATAGACTTAAATATAAACATAATACTGTTACTAGAGCATTTGGAAATTCTAGAGTTGAGAGGCATTTTTAAAACAGTTTTCTTGATTCACATACCGTATAATTCCCCCATTTAAAGTGTAAAGTTCAGTGGATATTCATAGAGTTGTGTAATCATTATTACGATCAATTTTAGAATATTTCATCACTGCGAAAAGAAACCCTATCCCCATTAGCAGCCATTCCTGACTTCTTTTCAACCCTGTCTTCCAAGCCCCACTAGCCCTTAGGCACCACTTTCTGCCTCTTTAAATTTGCCTATTCTGGCCATTTCTTATAAAGGGAATTGTACAACAGGTGGTCTTTGTGGCCGGCTTCTTTCATTCAGCCTAGTATTTTCAAGGTTCTCCCATGTAGCATATATGAATATCAATAAGAGTCCATTGTATGGAATCATCACACTTTGTTTTTCCATTTGTCATGTGACTTGTTTTCACTTTTTAGCTGTTACTCCAGAGAGAGGAACTTTTGAGATCTTTTCATTTAAATAAGATTTCACAGATAAGAAAACTGGTTCGGAGAGGTGAGGAAACCCCAAAGCTCACAAAGCTATGTGAGATAACTGGGTGGGAAACCAGGCTTATTCATTCCCAGTCTCCTCTCTACTGTACAGCCTCAGGATAATATTTTTGACAAAAATATGCAGCCTTCCACCTGTTTATTTTCCTGCCTGGCTAAATTAAATATACAGCCGTGTTGGCTTATTTACAAGGTTTCTAATGTGAACTGGACACATACAATTTGAGACCAGTTAGCTTATAAATTCCCAGTTGGAAGCTTGTCAAATAAGGAAGTACTATAGTTTATGTGATTACAGTATTTTAAGTATTTAATTGAAAGAATCCTTAGAAATCAGAAAGCCAGAACCACAACAAAAGACGCAAAACTATTATTAAAATTCAGAAACATTTGTTAGAATTTCAGCTCTAATTCATTATAGTGATCCCCTACCATTAAACATCCTTAATACTGTGGCTAAAGTCTGCCTGTGAGGCACCAGGGCAGAAATAAGGGAAGAAAGGAGAGACTTTTGCTGGAAAACTTTTGTTTTAGATAGATGTTTTTTTCTAGCTTTCTGACACGTTAGGATTTAAAAAAAATTGACTATATATCATGTAGTTCTGGTGGGGTATGATGGGGAGGGAAGGTAGTTGAGCTAGAGTGATCTTACACTCATTTCTTTTCTCTGCCTCTCTTCTAGTCTTCCAACCAAAGGCATGAGGGAATCACCCTTAGAAGGGAAAGCTGGGCCCCTGTTGAGATTTTCTGCCCACAAATAAGACAGAGCCAGGTATATGGTGTAGTGACAAGAGCTCCAAACTAGTAATGAGATTTCACTCTACTTGTAACAAGACATGTGACTTTGCTCGTGTAATGATTTCCTGTCTATAAAAAGGGGGTATGGGTCTTCATACTCACCTCCAGATGTAGCATGAGAATTAAGAGGCAGAGGCTATGGGAAGGTTTGGGTGTCCCCCTATTCCCCTGTGCTTCCCTGCCCCCCATCAGAGCTTATGTTCTAGTTGAGGGAGGAGGGATTAACCATGTAATCACAAATGTGTCAGCAGGTCACGATGAGAGCCATGAAGGAAGGCTGACCGGCTGTGAGGGGCTCAGGAGCTTGGCATTGACTGTGCTCCCTTTGGGTCTCTTTTACCTGCGGTTGTCAGAGCAGTTGGGACAGTCCAGGTTAGCCTTACCGGGTGACTGTCATTCAGGGTTTTACTGAGACGTGGTTTTAGATATTTTTAAAAATTTACTCTTACTTCGGAGAAGTGATTTAATAATATTCTCATTTTGGCTTCCTCTGTAGTTTTTGAAGTATTTCTCTACATAGAAGTGATTTATTTTGTTCTGAAATTCTGCACGATGACACTTGGCTGTTTTTTGTTTCTAGGAGCTTTTGATGGGAGGCCCGCAGACTATTTATTCATGCTCCTCTTTAACTGGATTTGCATCGTGGTATCCTTCAGTCTGGTATTTAGGGCCAGCAATAAACCAGTTTTTTTCAGGTTTTGGGAAAACAGATGGTATTCTGTATAACACTTCAAATTACAGTAATTGCATCTTTGTTTACTACAGTTAATAAAGATAATTAAAGTGCTTTTTAGAAGCGGAGGTAGATCATATAGCCCTCGGTGATGCATTCTCTTGCCATCGCCTCTGGAGGATCATCCCACATTTGGTTGAGTTTTGTTACTGTTCCCTGTTCCTGTTCCCAGTTCTCTGTGTTCTCATGTATGACAGCTTGTTTGACTGCAGCACAAAGAGGTTTTGGGCCATAAGACAGCTTTTGGAGTCTGTGGTCCTGATCAGAAAGTTAACTTCCAGCCGGCATCCTTTTCTGACTTCATTGCCGTCCTCGTCTTGGGGTCCTGGGTAGTAGTTCAGTCCCCTAAGTACCCAGCTCTGGGCAAGGACACAGCATGTGTCTGTGCTGTGTTTCAGCCACAGTTGTCAGCAGCCTTCCAGATGGTGAGCGCAGCGCAAGTCCTGTGCTGAGTCGGTGAGCTCACACTTGCTTTGGGGCTTTAGCGTCCATCAGCACTTGGTCAAGAGCCAGAAAACATGGTACTTTGGATGCCCTTTCGCCTCCTTTAAGGGAAGGAAAAAAAAAAGGTTTTGGATTTCAGCCATGCTTTGGAGCCTTGAATGTTGTCAGTAGCATCGCTGTTTGTTTCAGAGGGCACAGGCATCTCCATCTTCTAATGGGAGGAGAGATGCTAAAATGTAGCAAACAGGATGCAAGGTGCCGAACTGAGCCAAATGATGAAGCAGTTCATTTCTACCATTTCCTTGTCATCATGCAGTCTAATAGAATATTCATAATGAAGATTATTAGGTGCCTTTGTATTCTGGGATGTTTTAAGCAACCCGAACTATAGAAAAGTGTGTTCCTTCAGAAGGCTGGATGGAAACGAACTTCCATGGGGTGCAAAATGCATTGTTTCTGTCTGATCTTTAACTTTACAAACCAAGATTACTGGCTTAGCAATGGACATGCAGGTAAGTTGAAACTATCCATTTGACCTTTTATATGTTTTGAATTTACTATTAATGACCTGTGATGGTTTAAATTGCACTAACTGTGTGGTTAATTATGTGGCACTTTGAAATGATAGAATTATAGCAGTTTCATTTTGAAGATCTTACATGAGTGAGCTAAACCATTACTTTTCTTACTCATTTCTGGCTTTTATCATGTTTGAAAATTCAGAATGATGGTTAGCCTGTATTGTCTGTGCATGTATGTGAATACACATTTTTTAAAAATTGGGAATAAGTAAAGCTTTTTGCCTGCCTGTTTCAAATACCAGAGCTTGACCCTGATATTTCTGAGTCCATCTAAAATAATGTAATTGTTATTATTATTATTATTTGTAATTGTTATTTTATTATAGGCTTTTGTGGTGTACATGGTATGATTTGTTAAAAGGATCAATTTATAATTCTGATGAATCTCTCTTTGGTTTTTGAATAGTCATGTGAGAATTGGTTTGGAGGGGAGAGGTAAAAAAAAGAAAGGTAGTTTCACTCTAAGCCTGTTTTAAGGGCCTCGGGGCCTCGTCTTTACATGTTGCCTTCCTTTACAGTTGCTGATGATTCCTCTGATCATGTCAGTGCTTTATGTCTGGGCCCAGCTGAACAGAGACATGATTGTGTCATTTTGGTTTGGAACACGATTTAAGGTACTTTAACCTAGTTGGGAAATTCTCCTTTTTCGTTTGTCTCTGCAGAAATCCCTCTTCAGCCCAGACATGTACTTTCTGACTTGTCCAGAAGAGGTCACTGCAAAGCAGTGTACCTTAGGCAAGCCCCTTCTCCCTGCCTCAGTCCCCCTGTGTTTCTTCAGCCAACCCAGAGTCAGTCCTTCTCACCTCACCCCGTGCCTCAGGCCATTGGGCATGATCCTGAGTGAATGCACGAATGTGTGTGATCGAATGTGTGTGATCGAGAGGGAGGGAAAGATACTCATGTGGAACCTTCACCTTTAAAAGCTGTTCTTACCACTTGCTGTTAAATACTTTACAAGTTGTTTATATACTATAACTCTTTCTTTACTGTAAAGTTCCTGGCAACTCCTTTCCTTCTTAGTATGATGTCTTGAATCTAGCAAGGGGCCCAAATGTTAAATCCATCTGGAGAGCTGTCTTATTTGGGGGCGTATTAGGTCAAGATATCAATGTGTAAAGAGATAAATGTTCAAATAATTTTGTGAAATATGTAAAAGGAGAACCTAAAAAGATGGGTTTTTTTAGTTTTTTGGTAACAGTTTGCTGATTGGAGTCTTCGTGTGATTCTGTATGGACCGTGATTGTTTTTTTGTTGTGTTTTTTTTTGTCCATAGGACGCTCATCTACTTTCTGAAGCTATTTGTTAATAGTAATTCAGCAATGCATGCATTGTATCTGAAAACTATGGGCAAAGTACTCTGTCTCTCCAGTTACTAATACATGAATACATATAATTTTCGATAGGAAGTTTTCATTTTAGGTAGGGGAGATGGAAGATTGAGACATTTTTGCAGTGACTTTCTAAGGGTTTATATAAAGCCCTTGGCAGTACATCCTTACCCAGTCCAGCAACTGCATCCTCGTTAGGTGTAATTACTCATGTTTGTGTGTGTTCTTTCCTAGGCCTGCTATTTACCTTGGGTTATCCTTGGATTCAACTATATCATTGGAGGCTCGTAAGTGATACTAGATTTACTTACTTGGAAACTAATCCTTGTTAGACTTACATTCTTTTTTATCTTCCTTCTCTAGTCTTTATGAAACTTTAAAGAATCTCAACATTGATGCATTGGAACCCTATATATACAAAATAGTTTTTATTTTGATGTAAGTGATTAAATTGTAGGGCTTCATACACATTTAGCATTGAGTGATATTTTTTTGTTAGCTTCTTGTTACAATATGCTTCCATACATATGTTTTTGAATAAATACTCATTTTTCGATTCACTCTCCAGATTGAGCAAACATATCTAATTTGTGTCTGAGCTGAATCCTCTAAGAACTCTGCATAAAGCTGCTATATTTTTTATTCTGAAGGCATTTTCAGAATGCCATAGAAACTGTTCACCAGTCACAGAAATGCAGATTTTCAGATGGGAAATAGTTTTTTAAGTGGTTTGATAGGATAGAAGTTTTGGCCAAACGAGGTCAAATTTCTGGGCTGGAATTAGAACTTAAGACTTAGGAAAACCTTTAATGCCTCCAGTCAGCATTTTAGGAGAAGAATATCAATATGCTGCTGTTCTAAAAACTCCCATTTCTTGTACTACAAAATACTTTGTTTTAATGGATTTTATTAGTACTGGTTCTTACTATATCTACCATATTTGCTCTGTGTGGTCCTCACTTCAACTTCTTGCTAGGGAAAAATGGGCGAATCAAGCAGACAGATCTGTCTGGAGCATAGAGAGTTCTGAGTGTGGGAAGGTGGCCCTGCTGCCCCCAGGGGCAGAGTCTGGGAGCAGCCGCCTGAGCTGGCTTGCCCCTGCCAGGAGTCAGGCTGCAGGTGAAGGCAGAAGAACGGGTAACAGTAAGAGCGGATCCTTAAAACCTTGAAGTGGCCTATATGGAAGCCTTGGGAAAACTGAAAGAAGGTCAGTGCTGATGTTAGGATGACGAGGTGAAGGTCAGCATTCCGACGTGAGCTCTGATGTCTTACAGTCAAGGACACAAGAGGCCAGGGAGAGTGCTCAGTGCTTCCAGGAATGGGGCTTTGTTCCTCCTTTCCTTGCCCCCGTGCTCCTCTCTAGCTGGCCTTCATTGTTTGCCCGCCTTTTGCAAATACAGGACTCCTATCTGGAAGCATTCAGAAGATTGCAACTTTTCCAGCTCTTAAGGCAGGAAGTGGTGAAAACAAGATCTTGAGGATGAGCTGGGGCTTGAAAGAGACGTCAGAGGGGCACAGACCCCCCTGGTCCAGCAGGACTGGTTTCCCTTCCCCCACGGAATGTACCTGCCACTCAACTACAAAAGGTCTCAGTGTAGGGCTGTCACCGGCTCCCAGGGACCAGCAGCGGGCTGCGGGGAAGGCTCTCTTCCCTGCGCTGTTAGTGAACACATGCAGCCTCCTCCCAGTTTACTGTTTGAATGTCTTTGAACCGATGTGGTTCTCTGTTTGCAGGGTAATCAATGAGCTAATCGGAAATCTGGTTGGACATCTTTACTTCTTCCTCATGTTCAGATACCCAATGGACTTGGGAGGAAGAAATTTTCTCTCCACACCTCAGTTTTTGTAAGTGTTTATTTTCCTCTGTCATTTAACCATCAGCATATATCCCGATAAGAACTCCACGAGGGGTAGGATTTACCTCTGTCTGAAGAAATGTGAGCCTGCAAATGACAGTCACGGGAAGCCAGGGATGGGAGCCACGGCTCAGTCTTCATGGAGCCGCCAGGGGCCACTGAGCGTAGATGCAGGGGTCACAGGGAGCTTTTCAGCTCTGCTGAGCTGGTGGGGCACCCGTGTGCAGTGCGGTGTACACAGCAGTGTGTCGGGATAATGGGGTCGTCAGTCTTACCCAAGGTTTTTGGTCAAGGGGCGGGTAAGTTAGCTCATAGGTTAGTAATTTAAATCCTCTTTATACTAAATACCATAGACTAGATTATTAAAATGGAGAGATTTGAGGCTTGTATAGTCCTGCCCCCTGGGGATCTGTCCTTGTTCTTTGAGTTCAGGATTTACTCACGTGAGGAGGCTGAGGGCACAGCTTTGGTTTTGAGACAGACTTGGGTTGGAGTCCCATTCCCCTCGTTTAGTTCCCTCATAAAACGTCTGCGCTTCAGCTTGTGAGTCAGGTGAGGTGCACTGTTGTAGCTCAATAGTGGGTACTCGGGGAAATACGAGCTCTTAGCCTTGTTCCTAAAGTTGGGGCTGAGGACAAGCCAGAAGAGATGCTGACACACTTCAGCGTGTAAGTAGTGTGACCGCTGTGCCCATGAAGCAAAAGGCTGTGGAAGAATGGACCAGTGAAATCACTGTCTCTGTGTCCCAGCCTGCCTGACAGTCAAGCCTAATCTCCAGCTGGGGATATGCAAAAATAGCTTGCATTTTAAAGCTTAAACAAAAAACAAAACGTTTTCACATCTTGCTTGTTTTAGTGTTTGGCAATTTGTTATTCTTCCAAGTGGTCCATGAAGGCAGTAAAACTTTAGTGGCCCTCTGCCACCCCAACCCCCCACCTCCTTTTATAGGTCAGGGATAGATTTTTGAAAAACTCTTATTGTGACATAATATACAAACAGAGACGCGCACTATTGTTGCATGGGTTTTTGTTTGTTGTTGTTTTTTTCCTTCAGGAGCATAAAAGGAAACTTGTTTTCCTTCTGAGCCTTGAGTTTCCTCCAGGCTGAAGAAACAAATGACCAGCCTGCTTTCTAATTATCGAAGGATACGCAGTGACAGCAGGCTTGGATTTGTGATCTGGGTTTATCAAGTCAGATGGCAGATGCATCAATTAAAAAAAAAAAACAAAAAACCTTGGTACTTTGGGGGGCAGCCAACAATTAAACGGCCATATTCTGACTTAACGGCTTGGAGAGTTTTCTCACTTGTGGGCAACAAAGTAGTTGAGATTCTAGAGGGAAAATCGACCTCTCTCTGGAGGGCTGCCTTCCATTTGAGCTTTGTTGGGGGAAGCCCTTCTGTTAAATTTTGCATAAAGATCAGATGACAAAATGTAGCTCCTTGCAAAAGCAGTAACTGCTTTGAAATTGCCATAAATTTGTGTTGATTGTGTATAATCGTGTCTTTTTATATGAATGACTTGCATTTAATTTCACTGTCTAAGCAGTGGAGATGGCTTCCATATTGTTTTATAGTAAGAAGCAAAGCAGGTCAGCCCTAGCATTGCCTTAAGTGTTCTATTTTATTATAGACTTTGAAGGAATATTAATTACACCAGAACGTCAGGGATGTTGGGAAACCAGTGCTTGGAACTACATTTTATTTTAAAGCTAAATCCGTATTTGTTTAAAGGGGAAGATGTGAGCTACCGAATTCTAGGATGTATCACTATTCCATATTCCATCTGGAAAAGGAAACAGATCCTCTCCTCTCCTGGATGCGGTTATACTTCTGTTTTAAGGGGGTTCATTGTCCTTTCAGGGAGGGAGCATGAAGGCATGAGAGTTGATGTAAACAAGTGTGGGCTGTCCTCACTTCCTGTTGTCACCTGGGTCTCAAGTGCGCTGTGTGGGTCCCATCTGCAATGTGAGGCCTGTGGGGCAGTTGGTGCTGGGTATAGTTTCCCGAGCCAGGCTGCCTGGGTTTGAGTCCTGACTCACTTTAGAAGAGCTTCACTGTATCATGCCTCAATTTTCCCGTTTAAAAAATGGGGTGATAGTAGTGCCTGCCTCCCAGGGTTGTTGTGACAATGAGATGAATTTATAAACAGCAGGGCCTGGTGGAAGGAAAACTTCTGTGACAGGGCTCTGTGCTCTGCAGGCTTTTTGCTGTGGGCAAGTCACCCTCATGGTTTGTGCGTGGGGCCTGGAAGGGTTTAAACGGGGGTATCAGATCCTGGTCTCTGTTTTCAAGCAGAGTTGTAAACGTCAGGACCTGACAAGTGGAGTGAGTTTAAACACAGTCTCAGTTTACTAATAATCAAGGAAGGGAAATAATTGGATAAACTGAGAATATAGACTTGGATTTAAGTTTTCTTAGCTGTTCTGTGACTTTTATGAATTTGTCAAGTGGGAAGTCAGCTCACCTTTTTGGGTTTCAACTTTTCCACCGTGTGTGAGATGGAAAGAATGCAGATGGAAGGCAGATTATGAAGAAACTTTAAAAATGTACCCAAACCCCCAAGACCCGGAGCTGCTTTCTGTGCCTCTCTTGATGGAGACCATAGAACCCATCTATGCCTGGACATGCTGTGCAGGGCTCATACAGAGGCTGTGCATTTGCCCTTTTAAAGTGAATTTATTTTGTATCCTTTGGTCCATATTTAAATATATCAATATACTACATCTAGGTGGTATTTTCTGGTGGTCGGACTTGGGGTGGGGTGGGAGGTAATGTTTTTGTTTCTATATTATTCTTCATGAATTACTTTTATAATCAGAAAAGTAACTTTTTTAGAGTGTGGATTTAGCTGAAAACTTTGTTAATTTTGGAAAGCTGCAAGGTGAGTGCCATCTGTGATGAGGGCACTGAGCTGAGTGCTGAAAAGGCGAGTGGAATAAGACATTGCCCTCAGCCTTCCATTGGCCACAGACTCGTATAATTCAGTGTGACACATTGGGGGACACCAGGCAAGGGAGAGGTGCTAAGCGGTCTGAGAACTGTGTGGAAGTGATCTTGTTGTCTGCTCTCCCCTCTCTTGCCCCCCCCCCCCCCCCCCCCCCCCCCCCCCCCCCCCCCCCAGGTACCGCTGGCTGCCCAGCAGGAGAGGAGGGGTGTCAGGATTTGGCGTGCCCCCTGCTAGCATGAGGCGAGCTGCTGATCAGAACGGCGGAGGCGGGAGACACAACTGGGGACAGGGCTTCCGACTTGGGGACCAGTGAAGCAGCGGCCTCCGGCCTGCCCACCAGCCACCTGCGTTGTCCCCCTATGCTGGGTGTGCTTGACGACCGCGTTCTAGCAAACACTGTTGGGCCTGACGCACTCTGAATGTAGTCTTTCCGTACAAGACGTTTTTTAAGTCCTGAAGAAAAATACAAGTGTTCCTCAAGTTTCCTGATTCTCATTCAAGTCCTTTCTGCTACGAAGAACAAATGTCAACTGTGCGAATGTCAGAACTACTATATTTTTTGGTGTCGTCTCTTCCTTTTCTGTCTGAATAATGGGTGTTGGCGGGTCTGCTGGCACCAACCTAGGCACCTGGACTTAGGTCACCAAATCTTCATCAAAGGACCTCCTGCCTTCTTTCTTGCGCCTCCCTCCCACTCTTCCCAACCCCCAGATTTGCCCATAAAACAGTTCTGCCTTTGACAAGCTGTCTTACTATTTATTGACTTTTGCCAAGGCTTGGTCACAAAGAACTCGTTCACACCCTTCTTGTCCCCTGTTGTGGCAGAGCTCAATCAACAGGGGGGAGGACCGAGCAGCGGGTGGGGAGCTCTCTCTCCGCCTTTGCAGTTGCTGTGACCTGAGAGCACTTGCCACCTCTTAGGATGTTTTTATAAACAGAGCACCACGCAGTCAGTGAGGGCCGCAGACTGGTAGTCACGAGGCTTGAAGATTGTGGCTAGGCGTTTTTCCCGCCCTCGTTTAAGTGCTCAGAACTATAGTGGAGTTGCATTTTACACAGGGGCTAGGTTTAAACCGTGGCGGGCATATTTCTTCTGCACCTCCAGTAGAGGGAGGGCGTACCGGCTCCATGTGTTCCCAGAGTAGTTGGATTGTCTTGTGCTAGAAATTCCCAAACAACATGTGCCACAGCGAGGTGCTCCCTTTGAGAGGCACCTGGGCCTTGATTCCATTTCATCATTGTAGATACGTGTTTATTGAGTGGAGGGGAGAACCTTATACCCTATTTAAACTATCAGTTTTTTGGTCCCCCCTCACCCCTTTAATGGCCGTGCGCTTCAGTTACTTGTGAGGAAGTTGTCGCTCCTCTGTATGTGGATCATATTTTGAGAGCGAATATAAGCACATCCAAGTGACTTGTAATTTGGGGTTGTAATGGCTTTAGAATCATTGCGTTTGAGGGTCTTTATCATTTTGAATCATGAATATATGTCAGACCAGCTTAAATCCCCACAACTCCTTTCTCATAGGGGTTTTTTTTTTTTTGTATCAGAGCAAAGGTTTGTCACCAAATAAAGATTTTTGAAGGCTATGGTGTTTCACACAGGTTTTATGTTTTTATTCTGAAAGCAGACTGCTAGGAACGGTGTTAAGTGGCTGCCATACTTTAATCAACTAAGAAGGCTTTGAACATTTTGATCAAGTTTCTTTTCAGGAAATAATTGTGCGCTAGCAGGTTGGCTATTTACCCTACTCTTAAACCCTTGATGTGGGTTAGCCTAGGAAGTGGGGTCCTCATTTTTAATAAAGTTTATTTGTGTGCACCGCTCCATGTTTAATTTATATGATAAATTAGGAAGTGGGGAGAATCCGAACCTTAACTGTCATGTGTCCTGTTGTTAACCTGTGGCCACAATAAAATTGATGTGTAAAATTTTAGAAGCAATTGTTCCTATTATGTCGCACGCGCAGTCATTGTACAGGGTGGGAACTTACCGTATGTGTAAAGAGATACTCATGGTAAGCAAGCTGGAGTCTGTTATATATGTTCATAGCAACTCCGCTGCCTGAGAGCAGTCGTTTTTCTAAAGGTTGTTACAAGTATTCCTTAGAATTCTTAAGTTCCAGGCAAAATGTTTATTAAATTCTTCCTTTTCACGCAATTAGGAAGCTGATGATTTTATTAATCTTGTCTGGATTACCTATCTTTTTGGAATAATTTTAACTGAGCATGCTATTTGAGATTTGATTTGACAAGGCAAGATGTGACAGTGGATTGATTCTCTTTATGAATGAAAGAAAAAATCCTTTGTAGAGAAATTCCCTTTTTGTAACAAATTGTTTTTATTGGTAAAAATTGTGAATTAAAATGTACATCTTGACGGTTGCCTGTCATAAGTTTCCGTATCCCTCCTCTGCTGTCTTAGATCCTACATCATTTCCGTAACTAGTCATCTCAGGCATTTAGGATTGTCTAGTATTTGTTGCTATTACATTTTTGTACCAACTTCTGTTCATGTGTTGGAGGATATCTGTAGGATTCATTCCTGGAAGCAGAATTCCTGGGTTTTCATTTTAACGAAGCAGGATGGTTCAGAACACTGGGTTAGGGGTTGTATGTGACTGGATGTATTTCACGGCCATTCTGTAGCTTTCACCTGTGGGGCTGCGTCCTGGAACCCTACGGAATTAGTTGTATCCCCTTGCCATGTAAGAACCCATGGAGACGGGGGGGCAGAACCAATGATATTCCTGAGTCTTTTCTACTTCGGGGTGAACCATCCAAGCGTGTGTCCCAGGCTTTCGCAGGCCCTCTTCATTCATCACGAGGTAGGGCGGTGAGAAGGAGCGGGCTGTGTACCTCTTTCTAGGTGCTGGAGAAATACCGAAGAATAGGAACGACCCTGTGGTCTGAGGACAGCACATTGCCAATGTCATTCTCTAAGCTACCTTTTGAGTAGCACTGACCTTGCCATTGCCAACTGCTTCATTCATTGCCAAGTCTGTGTCAGGTCCTTCCCTTTTAAGTTTTTGGCATTAATATAACAATCTTGGGAAAATTGACTCCTCTCTCCCTGGACTTTTCACTGGTATCCAAAGGCTGAGCTGAGAAAACGGCGCTTCCTGGCAATTGACTTGCATGCTTTCCAGATTGGCTGTGATGATTTTAATTGGCACTGGGGAAATACCATGTCATGCCATCCCTAATATGTGTTGTTAAGCCCAGAATGCTTGCCCATAGGCTCTGTTTATTCTCACAACTCCCTTTATTTGTTGAACAGAGTAGAATCCCATTTTCAATAGCACACATGGGTGTTGAACATGAATGTGACAGGTACTTTATGAATAATGCCTCCAATCTTTGGTTTCCCAGTCTGGCTGTACAGGAGCATCACCTGGGACTTTTCAAAAGTTCACATTTCTTGCATCGTTCCCATTCTGCTTATTTTTAAAGTTCCCAGTGATTGATATTCAGCTGGGTTTGGGAACCAGTATAGATTCAACTTGTGAAACAGATGGTAGTCTAGTATTATCCCCCTTTCGCAGGTAAGGAAATTGAAGATTCAGATTAAGTCACTTAAGATCAAGCAGCTAGAAGGTGCCAAAGACAAGATAGGAACCCCAACTCTGAGTTAGACCTCTGCTGCTGCTTTGCAGTCAAGGAAGCCAAAGTTGAGAAGCTGGTATCAAGTGGCAAGAAAGAGTCTTTTCTTGCCAGGCTAATGGCAGGCCAGAATGTTTGGGGACATTAGTTGGTATAAGCTTTCTATCATCCCTAGGGGGGTTAACCAGCACCCATGGGAATTGGTAGATGCTGAATAAATGTAACGTGAACTCAAACAACCAGAAAATCTCAAGCAACTTGCTGGTTGCTTTGAGTTCTGGTTAACCGAGACTCTGCTGTACATTGAGAAGGAGAAACGCCATGTCATCGTCATCGGGGCCAGAGTGACCCACAGGGAGTGCGGAATTGGATTTCGGTGCAAGGTTTAAGGATCACAGGAAACATCCGCTGAGCTCGATCTGTCACTGTAGCCTGAAGCTGACCCAGGTGAATCTGATCTCTCCTGTCAGTGTGCTAGCCTTTTCCGGGGGGGGGGGGGGGGGGGGGGGGGGGGGGGGGGGGGGGGGGGGGTCTGGCGCTGATACGGTGAGTGCCCTTGTTAGTTAAGGGCAGTCACTGTTAGCTTCAGGGAGACTGGTTTTGATGGAAGCCGTCCTGATACAGAAGCAGGAAACCTGGCTCCTAGGATGTAAGATGAATCTGTTGTCCCCACAGAAGGCCCTCATCACCTGCAAGTGCTCAGACCTACTGGAGAGGAGGCATTGGGACTTCCCTGATCGCTTCCATCAAAATTCCAAAAAGGACTCTGGCTAACTTCAGCTAAGGGGATTTATGGGAAGGATATAGAATCCCTCAGATTCTAAGAGCCTGCTGCAGAACCTGACACAGAAAGGGGACTAGAGATCCAAGGAGCAGGACTGAGTTTACTTACCACATCTGCTGGATTAAATCAGCTCCACCTTTAGTCTATGCTTACGTCTCTTTAGGATTCAATTCCCAAGTCTTCTGGGCCTACCATGGACCTGTGCTTCTCCCATGGCTAGGAATTCAGGGAAAAACATTTGACAGACAGTCCCATGTAATGGGGGAGAGGTGATTTTCCAAAAGCAAACCAAAGTGTGTTTGCTTCCTAGGAAGAGGGGAGTAGATGCTGGCTGCCTGGGATGCCTCAGCTGGCCCATAGCATACGCTAACCACCTGTGTGGCCTCCTGGAGGGGACTCAGGGTTTGCCTCATTCCAACCCAGGTCAAGAGTATTTCCTCCCATCCCTTCCCTCAGGCTCATCTAGACAGCGTTAGCAAGCCTCCACTTCGCTGGATTTGGGGATGAGAGGGTAGAGAGGGGTGACACTGAATATCGTAGGGAAGTGACTCCCCACCCTTCTTGAGAGCAGGGACCAGGTCTATCTATTGACTGTCACAGCCCCAGCACCTAGCCCAGAGCTTAGCATGTGTAGGCTTCTTGAGATAAATATTTGTTGAAGGAATGAATCCATTTCATAGCCTTGATTCTCTTACAGTCCAGTGGTCAGCAAACTGTGGCCCGAGCCGCAGTTTCCCAACCACTGCTTACATGATCAACTGGCTCCCTGCCTTTCTCTTCATCCTTTCCCTACAACTTTTCCGGTTTCCAATGTCTTGGTCAATTCTCTCTGCCTTTAAAACTACACTCAGCAAAATCAAAAGTCTTGCAGTTAATCAGACCTACTCACCTTAGAAAGGCTTTTATCAAAAGTATTTACCAAAGACAAAGCAGGACTGGGTCAGGAAGCAGGGCAATTCTGCTGCTAAAAAAAAAAAAGACGATTTCATTGTTTGTTACTTCAAATGTTTGCTTGTGGGGAAGCCGGGATGGCTCAGTGGGTTAAGCGCTCACTTTGCAGCCCTGGGGACTGAGGATCGAATCCCGGCCCCGGCCCGTGTGGACCCATATGCTGAACTGGGGAGTGACCTCAGTTCAGTTCTCACCGGGGTGAGACCCCCGCCCAGTTCCTGCCCTGTGCAGCCCCGCGCCCACCTGTGGAATGAAACTATGTGGAAAAACCAATGATGTGCAACTATGGAGACTGTTCTGGGCGTTCCCCCTTCTCTCTGTCTCTGTACCTCCCTCTTTCTCTCTGTCAAAAACAATACAAATAAATCTTAAAAAAAAAAAAAATTTGATTATTACATAATCCCCCCAAATTCCAAATTCTGACCTGCCCCCCTACAGTGGGTTGAATAGTGACCCCAAAAAAGATTTGTCCATGTACTAGTTCTCAGAACCTGAGTGTGATCGTATTTGGAAAAAAGGGTCTTTGCAGGTGTAATTAGGGATCTTGAGATGAGGAGGACTTCCTTCCTGGATGATCTGGATGGGCTCTGAATCCCGTGAGAGGCACACATGCGATATTTAACAGAAAACACGGACACACACAGAGGTGAGGTGAAGACAGAGGCAGAGATTGGAGCCACATGGCCACAAACAAGGAGGCCAAAGACTGCCTGAGGCCAACAGAAGCTGGGCGAGGCAGGGAATGGCTGTCTAGAGTCTCTGGAGGAGGTGTGCTCTCACTGATACTTTGATTTTGGACTTGTGGCCTCCAGAACTGTGACAGAATACATGTCTATTGTTATGTGCCATCGAGTTTGTGGTGATTGTTTACAGCAGCTGCAGGAAATGAATATACCCCTTCAAGTACTGTAACAACCTCCCAACGGTCTCCTCTGAATTCCTTAAAGGTAATGTACTCTTTCTGCCTCTCACACCTGGAATGCTCTCAACTCCATCTCCGGCCCAGCTAGGGGTGTGCCTAATCCTATTTTATCCCTCAGATGAGCCAGTCAAACTGCTCAAGACAGAAAGAAGGGTTGAGCACCACTGGCTACACCAGATAAGATAACTGGGTTGCATCTCTTGTTTCCTGAAAGCTTCCATTGAGAAGCTGACCACGAGGCTTCTCTCTGCATCCCAGTATCTGCCTGCTTTTATCATAGACCACTATCGTGAAGGTGAAATATCTGTCGGCATGCAGGGGTCTTATTACTACTCATAGTCACCCAGTGTGTGATGGGAGGTGGCGTCAGGCACTGAGGTGAGGGAGCAAATTACCCGAGGCTCCCCTCCCCCAGCCCCTTATGGAAGTTGGGTGGCGAAGTGAGGTGGGGGCACAGGGAAGTAGGGCCACTGGAAGAGGGTGTTGAGCAGATTCAAGTGGATCCTAAAAATGATCCCCATGCTGAGGTCCTGGGGTGCTCTTGCCAAAAGGTCCCTGGTCCCAGCTCTAACTTCACCTGTGGTCTCCCTGATCCACATGCCCTTGGGTGGGGTTGGGGTGTGGGTTGCAGAGTACTAGGCCGGAGATAAAGCAGAGCATCAGCTCTCTTGAGAAATGCATTACCATTAATCAACATTCCTGGGCCCCACTCAGACTAAGTGGCCTCTTGTGATTAGGAACAGGCCCTTGAAAAAGAAAAACGCAGGGTTTTTATCATTTTGAGTGTGTGCATTTGACAATGGCTTTCTGGATAGCTATGGGGGGTTGCGAGTTCACTGTGCAGGGTGCCGTGGAGTGTGTGTGTGTGTGTGTTGGGGTGGGATAGGCCTTATAGCCAGGCCCTGAGAAACAAAGACAATGGGAGGAGTTAGGGGTCTGGGTCTGGCTTAGTGGCAGGAGAGCCGATTCTGTCACTGCAGGCTGGATTTTGATGGGGTTCCTTTCTCCCGGCAGGAACTGGAACCTCCAGGGCAGCTGGGAACTGGACTGCCTCGGGGACACAGGTGTCACGCAGACATTATACACCTGCCATTTCAGAACTCGAAGGATACAATCCGGCTCCCACTGTGGAGGGCTATCGTGAGGATCTAGTCAGGTAGCATTAATATACGTAGATAAATCGTTTGGCTCTCCTCAGAAACGTTAGTGCCCCTTCCCTTCCCAACCAGGAACTCATTTAATCCTTGCAGTTACCCTCTGAGGGGATCAGGGTCTCTAGACTACAACTGAAGACACCAGGCTCAGAAGAAGCCTCACCAGTTACAGGCAAATCAAATCCCGACCTTCAGTTTACGTTCAGCGTGCCCTGGGGAGGCTGGCAGACGGGGCCAAAGCGGACACTGCCCTCTACCAGCTCTCGGACCTCAAGCCAGTTATCAAACCTCCCTGAGGTCAGTTTCCTCAACTTTGTAAACAGAGGGACGAGACCACCACATCGGATTAGTGTGCGAACTCACTGAGCTCATGTTTGGGAAACATTTGGTACAAAGACTGTCTGTCACCAATATGAGGGAAGGCTGGTAAGTTTTCCCTCCTCTGTAATTATTTTTTTTTGTTACCTTAGACATCTCTGGATATAACCAGTTCTGTGTGGTCACATGGTATCTCCCTGCCATGATTCTTGACCTTGCACACACAGATGCTTACACTTTTCAATGAGTGCACATCGAAGTGGAAGTGTGTGCAAACATTCCGTTCAAACAGTGGGCTGCTAGTGAATTCTTAACAGAGGAAAAAATTCCTCCAATTAAAATTCACAGATGAATGCAAGTCGTTTATGGTGATGAGCGTGTAGGTGTGAGAACAGTAAGATGCTGGGTAAGGTGGCTCATCTGTGACAAAGAGGTGACGTCTGCAGTGAGGAAACGGTTTCAAACACAAAAGACCGATTGTTTTTAAGGACAAATTTCAAAAACCAGTGAAGCATTGCTGGAAGTGTATTGAAGTATGTAGTGATTTTGTGGAAAATAATTATGCAGCTTTGAAAATAAATGATGTAGGTATATTTCTTTTCTATTTCATTAAAATATCTGTTCCTGTTCATTTTCTGTTTAAGTAGATACAAAATGTATCAGCCCACCCTTGTGTTAGTTTCCTGCCTTCTTTCCCTGTCCTTCAGAACCATCATCAATTTTTTTTTTAAGATTTATTGTTTCGACAGTGAGAGAGAAAGACAGGGACAGAGAGAGAGACAGAAAAGGGGGCGGGCCCAGAACAGTGTCCATAGTTGCACGTCATCAGTTTTCAACCTGGTTTTGTTCCACACAGGTGGTAGGGGCCATGCAGGGCGGGAACTGAACTGGGGGCCTCCCACATGAGCAGCACACCCCAGTTCAGCATATGGGTCTGCACAGCGAGTGCTTAACCCGCTAAGCCATCCAGCCTTCCCCAATCAGTTTGACCCTCACAACAGCCTGGTGAGTTCAGTGTCATTGTTACAGATGAGGGAACTGAGGCTCAGAGAGGTGGTGATTTTGTCACTCTGCCACGTCCCACTGCAGTGAAGCAGCACTACAGTCACTCAAACACCCTCTGGCGATCAAGGTGGTATGAGGTACAAGGGATGCTGTGGGTTCACCTTTAGAAATGATTTTATTTGCTTTAAAGCCAGTTTGGAGAAACATTTTACACACACACAATCTTTATTCCCTATAAAAATCTGAGTAGGCCCCAGTTCTGCCTTTCCTCATGTGACTGTCTAACTGTGCAATACACACGAAGGACATGTAAGAATGCTGATGGCAGCATTATTTATAATAGGCCTAAACTGGAAACATCCCAGTGTCCGTCAACAATAGAATGGGTCAGTTGTGACTGACTCACACGTGGAATACTATTCAGCTAGGAACATGAACAAACACAGCCAGAGATAACAACATTGGCAAATCTCAGAACACAATGTTGTGTGAAAGAAGCCAGGTGCCAAAGAGTATAGACGGCATGATTCCATTTATACAAGATTCAGAAACAGGCAAAGAGAATGTATGGTATTAGAAGTCAGGTTAGTGATTGCATTTAGAGGGGGGCAATTACTGGGTGGGAGGGACCATTAGAGGTAAACGTGGGGTGCTGCTAATATCCTACTTCTTATTGATTTGGGTTACAGTTCACTTGATTAAAATGTATTGAGCTATAGCCTTATGATTTGTATACTCTTTTGTTGGGACAGAATATTTTAGTTTTCATGTTTGCTTGAAAAGGTTATTTGGCAACTAAGGAAATGCTTGCGAAGCCTGGAGAACCAGGCTTGAGGCTGAGCCCCGGGCAGAACCGTTCATAACTCTAAAGAGGAAACTGCCACCACCAAGCATGAGACGTAACGGTGGCACCACTGTGGCCACGTCTGCACCAGGAACTCGATCTGACGCCATGGGAATGCCGGCCCAGCACCAAGGCCCTTTCTCCAGTGAGAGCTTGACCTTGGAGCCGCTGCTGCCTCCCAGAACGTGAACGTGGATGCTACACGGCGCTTCCTTGATCACATCGCCCGCCTATGTTCCAGTCTCTCCTGCTGGCCTTCTTGATTCGTGGCATGGATGCCCACTCCCAGCTGCAAGGAGGCTGGCAAAATGAGATCATAACTTCTATTTTGGGGGCAGCAGGCAGGAGCCCCTCTGATGTAACAAGACTGCCACCAGGTGCAGGATCACCAGACAACAGCAAATCTCTGCTGGGCTCAGGGCCCTCGCCTGGGACTTCGGGGCCATCACTTTATTCCTGCAGCCCGAACGGCGCACAGGTGTGGTTTTATCTGTTTCCTGTGCTACCGAGACTATCCTTTCTCAGTTCCTCGCCAGCTGGGCGCCAATTAAGTTTTACAAACGGAAAGGCACCTGCGTGCGGTCAGAAGGTGGGGAGCAGGCAGGCGCGTGCCTGGGCTCACGGGCTCTGAGCGGTACCGCCCGGCTCCATTAGACGCGTGTGGGAGGCTGGGGGAGAATGGGGCTTTCACACCACACGCAGCGGGAGGCTCAGGCAGCCCCCAAGGGGCCCGTGTGGAGGGGTGGATGTGTCACTGGAGGGGTCTGGGTAGTGGACGAGTCACTGGAG
>PVKE010020616.1:0-27319 GCA_004027555.1 Craseonycteris thonglongyai | reverse complement strand
GAGAAGCGTGTTAGTGTGTTGTGTGTGTGTGTTTGTGTGTGTCCTCTGAGAAAGAGGCAGAACTGTAGAGTAGATATAGTTTTTTAGCCTAAATACATTGAGTTGCTTATTTTTCTTTCAATATTTATTTTTTTGTTTTTGACAGAGACAGAGAGAGATAGAGACAGAGAGAGACAGAGAGAAGGGGGAGGGCCCAGAGTAGTCTCCATAGTTGTACATCATCAGTTTTTGACATGGTTTCATTCCACACAGGTGGGCGGGGGCCACGCAGGGTGGGAACTGGGCTGGGGGCCTCCCCCATGGGAGGAATGCCTTCTTGAGCCAGGGGCTGAACCGGGGGTTAAGAACTGAACTGGGGGCCTCCCGCATGGGAAGCACATCCCAGTTCAGCATATGGGTCCACAAGGGCTGGGGCTGGGATTCAATCCTCGGTCCCCAGGGCTACATAGCGAGTTCTTAACTCACTGAGCCATCCTGACCTCCCCTGAGTTGCTTATTGATGTTAAATGTAACTGACATTTAGATACTTTTTTTTCTAAATTTGAAGAAAGCCTACTTTTATTTTTATTTTTATTTAATAAAAAACACTTTTGGTGGTGGTAAGGCTTCAGAAACTGTGGACAGCTACATATTTGAGCCATCTGCTATGGAATAGGTTACTGCCTTTTCTCTCCTGTGGATAGTTTTGTCAGCTTGCGTTCATTAAAATGAACAGGCCTGCCACATTTATAAACCAATTGTCCTTCTCCTGGGTGAGTAAAGTTCAACATATTTTTATATCAGAAGTCTAAACGCTAATGTCAGAGCTTTTGTTTTTTTCTAGAGAGAGCTAGCTTGTGTTGAATTTGACAATGGGCTCCTTGTCTGGGCTTAGCGAGGTTAGTTATCTGTAAACCTACTGATATGATAATGATCTGGAAAACTTGGCCTTCTAAGATTTAATATTAGTAAATATCACCATGGTGACTACTATCCCATCAATTAATGTGCTCTAATTTCATGTTCTGCACTTGTGTTGTGCTTGGTATTACCCAAGAAATTGCTTCTTCCTTGAATGCATGGCTGTTGTCTGTATTAAGACCGGTCTTTGCTAAGCATAGAAACATGATTCTTTTAGAACTAACTTTTGATAACATGGCTGATTGTAATTGTTTCTACTTTTAGAGACTTTCGGAATATACTAGGAGCTCTTTATGAATATAGTAGGCTTACTATTTTGTTTTAATCAGTAGAAATATTTGTATGTGATAACTGGGCCATAGAATAAAATTTTAGTCCTATGTTACAGTTTTATATAGATCACATTTTGTGAGAAGATGCTAGCTAGTTCTCCTCTTCCCGTTGGGTTGTTTAGACTCCTAAGATCTTGCAGAAGAAGTTTTAATTATGAGAATTTCCAGCTTGCAAAATATCAGCGTAATTGCTTCTTCTGCCTGCGTGTGCTTCCTCCGCTGGGCTGGGATGTGCCGTGTGGTGTTGACTGGGTGTTGGGAGGAGGGAAGGAAGCAAACAGGAGCTGGAAAGGTGATGATGATCACACCAGCCCACACAGGATGGGCAGTGACAGGCCAGGCTATTCATGACCAAGAGCCAAGTTAGTACACACCTACAGCAAAGAAAGCTGATTGGGGGGGGGGGGGCCAGGGAAGAGATGTCAGACAGGAGCAAGGTCGTTTGAGAAAATCTGTCTGAGAACAAGGGAAGAGGGAGGACATGCTGCCGCCCTGCAAACAGGGCTGAAAGGGAACGAGGTGGGTGGGCGGACACTATCGCTCAGGAGGGCGTGGAGCACAGACCCTTGGACTCCGGGAGAAATGCTGGTGCGGACAGCATTGGTCAGGGAGAAGTTGTACCCTCTTTCTAGCCTCTTGTCGGTCCTAGGAAGGAACAGACCTTTCTAGCTGTTGAGCTGCTGAATGGGAATAGGACAGGGCAGTGACTATGTGCCCTCCCAAGGGTGGCACAGAAAATCTAGAAGGATAAAAAAGGACCAAACACGTTCCTTGCTCACGCTTTCTCCGAAGTAAACTCGTTCAATCCTTTTGCTCATTTTCATCCCTAAGTTCTTTTCCACCTTCTGCTGGGATGTGCTGGAAGACTCAGTGTTGGGGGTGGGGTGGGGGTGGAGGTCTGTGAGTCAGGGCTTCTGCACTACAGAATTCTCGCTGATCAGCGTGGCTTCTCTTCTACCAGCTCCGAGTTCATCTCCTTTTCCCGTAGCTTCTAAGAGGGAGTGTCCATATCTTTTCATCAATGGTCCAAGTATTCCTGAATGCACTTATACAGCAACTGCATTAACTAAACAATTAGTAACAACCAGAAAGCATATATTATTAATAACATAGGTACTTAAGCATATGTACTTCATAACATGAGAAATGTGGAGTTCAACAAAAACAAGAAATCTCTGAGAATAGTACAGTGACACAGGCCTTCAGGCCATCGGCTAATGTTGATCCAGTCAGCAAGAAGGTAGGTGTATAAGGGATAGCACTCATCTCGAGAATCTCTGGGTGAATTCTGTCAGGAAACATCACAGTTATGGCTACAGGTTTATATCCATGAGGGGTCTCTCAGTATTCATTTTAGCAGTTTCCAGGAAAATAAAAACTATCTGCACCGTGAGTGAACCCACATACTGTCCACATAGGCAGAAGTTTCAGTAGATTTCTTTTTTTTTTTTAAACTTATTATTTTTTCTTTTATAGAGACAGAGAGAGATAGAGACAGAGAGAAGGGGGAGACGGAGAGGGCCCAGAACAGTCTCCATAGTTGTATGTCATTAGATGTGACGTGGTCATATTCCACACAGGTGGATTGGGGTTGCATGGGGCAGGAACGGAACTGGGGCTCTCCCGCGTGGGAGGTTAACCTTTGCTACCAGGGTCGGTGGGGGTTACCATTTGTGGCGCAGTTCAGCCTATGGGTCTGCACAGGTCAGGGCTGGGAATCGAACCCTGGACCCGCAACCTGCTGAGCTATCCTGGCATCCATCAGTAAATTTTTTCAAGTTTTCAGAATTTGAGAGACTGGGTCATCTTGCTAACTTAGGGTTTCTTTCTTTTGCCAGTCCTTTTGAAATAATCACTTAAAAGGGTATGTATCTGATATGTCAACAACAAAGGTGACTTTAAAGCATGATTCATAGTTACCCACCTTGTTAAATATCTCCTAAAATTGTGACTTCATGTCTCCAGAATCCTGAAGTTCAGGCGCTTTAGTAAATAAACAACAGTCTCCTATTGTCCTCTTAATGCCGGTATTCATGTGTGTTGTCACCTGTCTAAGAGTGATTTCTTGTGAGCCATTTAAGGGTCTAAGATTACATTTCTTAAAACTCTTTATTTCCAAAATGTCGTTAATCTGAGGAAGCAACTCAGTGAATCTCTTCAAATTTCCAGGCCCTAGAGTCTAGTTGTCTAATGGCAATAGCATAAAATCCCCTGGTCCTGTTTTAACTTCTTCCAGATGTCCTATATGTTAGGGCAGCGGTCCCCAACATTTTTGGCACCAAGGACCTGTTTCGTGGAAGACAGCTTTTCCATGGACTGGGGGTCGGGGCAGGGGGATGAATTTGGGGTGATTCAAGAGCATTACATTTATTGTGCTTTATTTCTATGATTATTACATTGCAATATGTAATGAAAGAATTATACAGTCACCCCTTCAGCTCCACCTCAGATCATCAGGCATTAGAATCAGATAGATTCTTTTTTTTTTTTTTCCTTGTTTTTGACAGAGAGAGAGAGAGAGAGAGAGAGAGAGATGCAGAGACAGAGAGAGAACGGAACTGGGGGAGCTCCCAGTTCAGCATATGGGTCCGCACGGGCCGGGGCCGGGATTCGATCCTCAGTCCCCAGCGCTGCAAAGTGAGTGCTTAACCCACTGAGCCATCTCAGCTTCCCATGCTTGCTTTTTAAACTGGAGGAAAGCCTTGCTCCGAAGCTCCTCAGCACACTTCCTGTTCTATCGCATTGGCCAGGTGGGCCACGTGGCCTCCCTTGGGAAAGCTGTCAGGCCAGTCACGTGGCCACCCAGGCTGGGCCGCGTTTCCGGATGCATGGCTGCCCGCAGGCGGGCAGAATCTGACTTCTGTTGGAAAGAAACTCCTGGGAAGGCTCCTTCTCAGAGTGAGTCTCAAGACCTCCAGTGCTAGGAGAGGTGCAAGCAGTGCGCGCTTCTGGGGCCACGCGGCCATCCGGGGCTTGTCGGGCAGGTAGGTCACCAGGGAGATGATGTCTGAGGGATGCAGGGGCGTGGTGGGTGGGCCCTGTAGGCCTGTGTATCTTGTGTGCCAGCCAGTCAGGGAAGGTGCTTCATATGTTTGCTGAAGTTTTGGGGGGCCGGCCCTGTGGTTAGGAAGGTTCTTTGGCCAGTGCATTTGCCCAGCCCATGCCTTGGCTTGTGCTTCAGCCTATATTTTAGACTCACCTTGGCCCATAACCAGGTAGAGAAGGTGGGGCACAGAAAACTTTCAAAAGACACATTTTCCCCGGATAAGACACACTTGGCAATGTTCAGTTGTGTTTACTCTTGCGGACTTTGCCCAGGGGCCTGGCCTTTGGCTACCTCTCCCCTTAGGGAAGGTCTGGGGACAGAAGGAGAAACTGCCTGCCTCCCACGGGGGACAGGGGACCTCCTGGAGGGGAAGGGGAGTGGAGACTGCCCCCGTGGGGCCCGTCTGGGTGTCTTCAGCCTCCCGGTGTGGGGCTGGCTCAGGGCCCAGCGTGCCTTCTGCTCAGGCACTGGGCCATTGCGGGGTGGCCTGTGCCCTTCCTCAGTCCTCTCTCCATCTCCATGTGGGGTCCTAGGGATGCTTCAGCGCCCCTTCCAGGGGTTTTGGGGGACTGCTGGTAGAGGCTAAATCTGGAAGGCGACAACTCTTGAGGAAACTATGGATAAGAAGCACTCACCAGGCACCTGTTTTGAAAGGCACTGTGAACCTCATAGGCGATTCTCTTAGATCTCCTGGGGGCCCCCAACTTCATAGAAAGACCCCCTTATCATATGGGACAAGGCATCTCTCAAACGTTCCTTCCTCTCCTGCTTTTGTTTGCCCTGCCCTGGTGGGGAGAAGTGACCCTGTTATTCTGGTTGGCAGAGCCTTGCTCCCCCGCAAACCCCTCACCCCCACCCCAAGTCCTCCAGCCCTGACCTCTGGCTAACCTGGCCCCTTTGTCCAGCTGTGTCTGGCTCTGTGATAACTGTGCCCTGTGCACTTGCTGATGAGGTGATTATGGGCGAGGCCTGGGGTGGGGCGCAAGAAGGGCTCCCCGCTGCCCCTAGGCGGCCTCAGAATCTTACAGAAGGGGAGCTAACTCAAAGGCCGGCGCCAAGAACGGTCCTGGTTTCAGCCACTCTTCTCCCCTTGCTTCCCTGTTTTTCAAGCTCAGACTCGGTCAGTTTGTTACATGTACATCAAGCTGCACCCACATCAGTGGGCAGGGGACCAGGGGAAAGCTGTTTGGCTCTTAGGTACTTAGGTGTGACCACATGATGGTACTGTTTCTTTTGGCAAAAGTTTAGCTTCGACAGATGCCAGTGATGCAAGGTGTTGAAGGATAGAATCAAGGAGACTGAAAAATTCTTCATTTCCTTTTACGTAAGTAGTTTAAAGGGACTGAATTGTACTCACGACAGTGTGGCATCTGCTCACCTGAGCCCAGTGCTGCTCTGTTACTTGCGCTGCATCCTGGGCAGTAGGTATGCTTACCCTACTCTATAGCAGAGGACGCCCAGGCACAGAGAGGTCGAGTAACTTGCTTAGAGTCACACAGCAGATAAGGAAAAGTAGAATTTGAACTCGGGATGCGTCCAGGCTCTAGACTGCCACTCAGTAGCCAATCTTAACCTTTTTTTTTTCCCCCTGTCCCTGAATGCAAACACTGAAATGAAAGGGATTCATGATGCATGGTTTCAGATCCTGCTAGGTGATGAAGTAGGCTCAGAAAAAAGTCGAGTTTGAGGCCAAAGGGCTTGTTAGCTATAGCAGAGATAAAACAAACAAACAAAAAACTCCAGATAATTTCAATCCCGGTTCTGAACTGTTGTGCAAAATACACATCAACAGTCCAGTTACTTGACTTTGGACGAGATGATGTGTTTCCAGAGAAAGTTCAATGCTGAGTGTGGAGTTGGGTGCTTCGAGAGTGGGGGAGCTGGGTGGGTTTTAGTAACGGAGGCTGAGCAGCTAGTCGGAGGAGCCTGCTTTTTGGGTTTCCATACACAGAACTCAAAAAGCACCGGAGTCACTCTTTTGACCAAGCATTTGTTTGGAGTAGCTTCCTGGTTACCTCAGTTGTCTTCTACCAGCAGGTAACTACGTTAGTCTGAACCTGACGATTATGGCCTTATGTCTACTGCCCTGCACCAGGACCCTCACCATGGGCACTGCTGACGTTGGGACTGGACAGCTCTTTGAAGAGGGTGCTGTCTGGTGCCCTGTAAGATGCTTTAGCACTGTCCTGGCTGATACCGACTCGGTGCTGTAGCAACTCCCGGTTGTGATAACCACAAATATCTCCAGACATTGTCACATATCCCCCGGAGGTGGTGGAGGAGGATTGTCCCTGTGGGGAACCATTGCCTATACTTCTTTGCACTGCGACATTGATGATTTCCTGTGTGCCCCAACCCCATTAGAGCCCACACCCCCTTAGAGCGCCTGTTAACTTTAATGTCATGCAAGTTTGACACCATGGTCACTAATTTATGTGCTTACATTTTCCTAGAATTCACATCAACCCTAGGGGAAGGCCTTGTTATTTGCATGGACACATGGGGAAACTGAGGTTACACTAAACTGAGGGACTTGCCTGAGGTCTACTGGCTGTGGGTATCTGAGTTCAGAGCCTGTATTGAAATGTTGTACTCCTTAGGATGCCCTGTCTTCCTTCCTTCCTTCCTTCCTTCATTCCTTCCTTCCTTCCTTCCTTCCTTCCTTCCTTCCTTCCTCCCCACCTTCCCTCCCTCCCACTTCCCTCCTTCCTCCCCCTCCCTCTCATCTGTCATCTATCTATTAATCATCTATCTATCATCTAAGATTTATTTTACTGTTTGAGAGAAGGTGAGAGAGAGAGAGAGAGAGAGAGAGAGAGAGAGAGAGAGAGAGAGAGAGAGAGAGAAGGGAGGAGGGCCCAGAGCAGTCTCCATATTTGTACATTATTACTTGTAACATAGTTTCATTCCAAATGGGTAGATGGGGCTGCAGAGGGCGGGAACTGAACGGGGGGCCTCGCGCATGGGAGGCAAGAACCTTTGCTGCTGAGCTATCCCAGTGGTTACCAGTTACACTGCAGTTCAGCATGTGTTGGCACAGGCTGGGGCCGGGATTCGATCCCCAGACCTCGTGGTTGCAAGGCAAGTGCTCAGCCTGTTGAGCGATCCTGGTGTCCCCTCCGCTGTCTTTTATCCCCCGTGTCTGGTTAAGGTGTGGCCACCCAGCCGACAAGGGATGGATGTTGAGCTGTGGATGTTTCCTGGTGGACTCCTACTTAGCAGCCCACTGTTGTCTGATGTGATGAACTTCTCACACCCAGGATGCCAAAAACAACTTCCCTTGAAATCTGCTCCTCAACCCAGGAATGGCTCCCTGGTCACATACACATGCTGTCATACCTCCCAGCTCAACACAAAAACAAACCCTCGCTTTTTCCATATATACCCGTCACCTACTATCCCATTTTTATGATCTACAACACACACATGCACAGTGTCTGTACTCACCATTTGCAGTTTCCTTCTATCCTGAAATCCAGCCAGGCTCTCATCCCTATACTGCAAAACCATACTGTGAAACTACCCTTGTCCATCAGAAAGGTGGGCCACCACAGACCCAGCTGGCGGGGCCAGGAACCTCAGCGTCCCCCCGAGCCGCCCCTGTCTGCACCCTCACATTCAGTGCACGGTCTAGTCCGTTTTCGCCTTAGGATGCCACTCACCTCCACTGCACTGCCCAACCCCGAGCCACCGCCCCCCTTGCTGAGACCATGGCATTCACCGCCTCCCTGGTCCTTTGTGTTCTTCCAAAGCCATTTTCCTCACCGAAGCCTGAATGATCTTCTCCACATGTAAATCAGAACCTGTAACGCCTCTGTTCACAGCTGTCATGGACGTCCCATTACACTCAGAATGAGTTTATTTCCACGGCCGGTCTGCGTGACGTGGCCTCTGTCTTCCTGTCAACATCCCACTCCCCCACTCCACCCCTCCACTCCACTCCTGCCTCTACTTGCTTTTCCCACTTCAGGCCAAGCATGCCCCTGGACCTTTGCACTTGCTATTGCCGCCCCTTGAAAAGCTTGCTCCGCAGATCTTAATATAGTTCATCCCTGATGTTTTTCAAATGATACTTTCTCAGTGAGTTCTTTCTTAGCTATCCTGTGTAAGAGACGCACCTCCAGCCTCGTCTATCCCAACACTGTCCAATAGAATGTTCTGTGAGGATGGTGTCTGATAATGTCCCAATACAAGAGCCACGAGCTATGTGAGCACTTGAAATGTCTGAGGACCTGAACTTTGTAACTTTTATTTAAAAATAAATGGCCACATGTAAGTTAGCAAATACCATGATAGACAATATAGCTTTTTAAAATATATTTATTTATTTATTTTTAAGAGAGAGAGAGAGAGAGAGAGAGAGAGAGAGAGAGAGAGAGAGAGAGATAGAGAGATACAGAGACAGAGAGAGAACTGAACTGGGGGGAACTCCCCAGTTCAGCATATGGGTCCGTACAGGCCGGGGCCGGGGCCAGGATTCAAACCCCGGTCCCCAGCGCTGCAAAGTGAGCCCTCAACCCACTGAGCCATCCCGCTTCCCCGACAATATAGCTTTTGTTCCACTTTTATTTTTTTATAACCTTTATTACTGTCTGACATAACACATTCATTTGAATATTATTTATTGATAGAAGGCTTCATAAAAGCAAAGAGGTTATCTCTTTCACTCTTTCTAGTACCGAGAACATGGTAGGCACCTAATATTTGTTGAATGATTATGAGAGGTTAAGTAGAAACACCTGACATGAGGTGTAGACACCTAAAGGAATGTCATATGATTCTTGGAATCATGGAGGAAAAGACGCGAGGAACAATAAATGATTTTTCTTAGTTTAGCTGCTTGCTCTTTGGTCTATACTCTGCTGCCATCTTCTGTTCAGCGCTGACAACTGCAAGATCACATTTAAATTGATTTACCGTAGGCTTGAAGGCGTGAATGGAGCCGTGGTTCCCGACCTTTCCCCACTTATGTCCCCGTTTTAAACCCATTTCTATAAATTGTACCCCTTGTTTTTAAAACAGTTGTTATTAAATACTGCCACTTTTATTCAGCACTCATCGTAATGTATGAATAAAATGGTGGAAATGAGCTGATAAGTTAGGAAAGAAAAATTACTACTCTAAAAATACAAACCAGAGATTTAATTTTACAATATTTGTTTACACAGTTAAGTGTTGTTAGGATTACTTTGGGTGTACCCCTGAGTGGCCCAGCATGTACCCCACTTGGGAACCGATGGAACGGAGGCTAATTGTTCAGAAACAAATATTCCTCTTGGAGCTTTGAGACCACCCAGATATTATCTGGGTGCTTATGTAAATAGCAGAGGCCATGTAGATTCAAAGCAGGGTACTTTGGTGTGGCTGGAAAAGGGGGTGATGGATGTAGATGGATCAACAGTCATCACAGTTCTGCGCAAACTCATCTCTTATTGGGCAGGCAACTGAAGCAGAGCCTTCCATTGATCCAGAGTCGTGAGTTTTGATAGACCAGAGGGTAGGGATGTGGGGTGTGGGGGAGGGCAAGGTCACATGCGTGCACTGGGGCTCCGGGCTGGCCCTCAGCCGCACCTGGCCCAGGCAGGTGTAGGGCAAGGGAAAAGAAACCTTACTTTCCTTTACCCTCCTAGTTTCTGTGCCCAGGGCCCTGGAAATGGAACTGACAAATGACAGATGAACAAGAGGAAAACAAGAGTTTATCGATGTGTTCATTGCACATACAGGGGGAAGAAACTCAGTGACGAGGAACTCAAAGGCGTGGGTAGAACTTGGGCTTCTATAGCATCTTAACAAAGAACAGTACATGTTGAGAGAAGTGACAAGACATGAAAAGAGATTTAGGTTTTTGAGATGATAAACCGTGGAAGGCAAAAGTGTGGGGAACGTAGTGGGTGAGAAGCGTTGTTTCCGTGAGACTCGTTATTGGAAGTTGGGCTGATGGAAATTTCTGGGGACTTCGTGTTCTGCCCTTCCCCTGGGCCCCTTCCTCATGGGCAATCTTATGTCTTGCTTTTAGCTAGAAAAGGCGAGGTCAGAGTCTCCTTCCCGTATTTGCTGTTTTTCACGTGTCCTAGGCTCAGAGAAAGTAAGATGTCAAAGTGGCCTCACTTGGGATGTTCTGACCCCTGACAAAGGGCTTTTGAGGAAGGGACATCAAAGTGGGACATTGATTGGGGTCTGTGGCTGCCTTGGCAGCCACTCAGTGTCCAGTCAGCTGAGAGCCCTGAGGTGCCCTGATTTGCACCCGCTGTGATGCTCGTTTCTGGGCGTGCTTTGTTAAAAGAGGCGTCCATGAAATGGGGGTGCACGAGTCACCCTGGGGCCTCCCAGGGGTGCGGTTCCAGCTCAGTGTGTCTGGGCCAGCCTGAGAGCGCCAACAAGCGCCCAGGCAGGGCCGCCGTGCTGGTTGAGGTGATGCACTCGGCGAGGGAAGGGGTGAGCAGGGGGTGACAGACAGGTCTGGAGACCAGGTCCTGTCAGGATCCCTGGATGTGAACTCAGGGCAGCCAGAGCGGCGTGGAAGGTCGTGATACCCGCTTCTGGTCTTAGGAAGGGGCGTGTCCTTATTCAGTGTCACCCCAGAGGGCAGATTTGGAAAACAGGTAGGGGTACAGTTCTGACTCAACATAGGGAGGATCTCCTCCTAAAGCTGGCCATCCATGGGGTGCACCCCTGCATAGAGTTGTGGACGCCTCTATTTTGAGACTTCCATCAGCGGCGAGCAGTTGTCAGGTGGGACGATGGTTTTGGCACCGTTCCTGTTTGGGTGGCAAATTTTATGGTTTGAGAAGTCCCACGGATTTTTGGAGGAAGAATTATTGCAGGAGACTGTCACTCATTTGATTTCAAGGATATAGATAAGAACTGTCTGAAACCAGGAAGATGAGATGCCTGTTGGAAAACAAACAAAACCAAAATGAAACAAAACCCACACAGTCAGTGTGTAACTTCAGTGTGATTAGCTGCTTATGTAGGTGAAATAAATGAGAAGCTGCAGGTCACGCGGGCAGCACTAAGATGTGTCACAGCTCCTGACAGCAGATGCCGGAGACAGAAGGAATGCCCAGCAGTCTCCAGCCACTTTCTGGAAGGGACACGCTGCTACGGTGGTCTTACCCCCCCCCCCCCCCCCGTTATGCTCCTTGTGCCCGTGTCACTATGGGGTTGATCCTAAAACTCAAAGAGAACAGCTAACCCATGAAGATTTGAGAAGCAGCGTAATATATTTCAGAAACGCCATAAGGTGGTTTAAAAAACAGACTAGGTATTTGAAAAATGGCTCCGTCAGCATCTGGACGTTTAACATACAAATGTTCAAAATTTGCACTGTGTCTACTAACGAAATTGGGGGGTTTCTATGAAGAAGGGGATTTTGTTATTTCACATAGAAATACATATTCTATTTTGGCGTATTAAGTCAGCCAAATGCTTTTAATGCTGATCATTTGATTGGGAACATTTACAGATATTTATGAGGGACATTTTTTCATCAGTCACCCAGCAAATGAGATTCATGTAGATGACCTGTCTGGAAACCTTAGGCAGCACACAGTATTTTGTCCTTCCCTTCCAAACTAGATTTTCTTATCTAAGTGACTAATAATTCCACCCCTTGTCTCCTTTTGGGCTGTCTGCCTGGATCCGCGGACCAAGGCACCATCTCATTTTGTTCTGCTTCTGTGAGTTTCCATTTGTTTCTGTTAATTACCGAGACATTGATTAGATTGCTCGTGGTGACTCAATCTCAATGTAATTAAGACATATTCTGCTTGTAGAGACGTGAGCTCACGGGGCACTTCTGGACTTATTCGTGTCTGGGGAGAGCCCTGAATTTGGGGGTGTTGCTGGGCTCAGGGCTTTGATGGGGCACAGTGCTCCCCATTGCCCTTGGCCCCCAGCCCCCGGAAGGGCAGGAGCAGCTTTGAGATCCCTCGCCCCGTTCCATGGGCGATGTGAAGATGAGCCTGTGGACGTGCTGATAATGACCCCTGTGGCTCTGGTGGCCTCAGTGAGTCGCACTGGGGTGATGTCCCCAGCTGTTCCCAGTCAGTGTGCATGGTGCTGTCATGAGCTGCCCAGTGCTCCCTGGCTTGAGCACTCAGCTTCTGTGGGGGGAAGCAGGCAGCCAAGACCGGGAGAGGGCACTGGGCTTTGACTGCAGACGGTGCCCGGGCCCTGCCCAGCCACCCAGGATGGGGCTTTGGTTTGAGGGAGGAGACCCTGACAGGGAAGCAGGAAGGTGTCACCGCCAGCTTCCTGCACTTACTTCCCAGCTCGCCTGCTCTTCGGAGGGCACTGTTACGGTGACAAGTTCACGTGGTGTATTTAACAAACGCTTATGTCGTGTTTCTTAGGGGTCACTGTTTTGACGCCTTCCATTTAGTCCTCATGCCATGAGGTCGTTCCCATTCCCATTTCACAGCTGAGGAAAGAAGGCGCGCAGAGGGCAGGTTACATGACTAGCCACCTGGAGTTTGGACCCTGCCGGTTGGGCTTCGGAGTAACTGGCACATGGCACGGAATGTTCCAGCAAAGAGGTATTCCCACTGCAGGAGGTGAGGAGGCCCCTCGAGGCCGCCAAGAGAACCCGAGGTAGGAGGTCCCGCGGCAGGAGGCAGGAGGTGTCCGGAACCCTGAGCACCAGCCTGTTGTTACAAGGCGGGCCTTGGCCCTCCGTTCCTCAGGCTGAGCAGGGGCCAGCAGGGCGCCCTGGTGGAGCCGTGGCTGGGTCCCTGGGGCCATTTCTGCTGGGTGGCGGAGATCCCCAGAGCACATTCTTGTCTGTCTGTCTGTCTTTCCATCTGGGTTTTAAGAGAAAGACACCAATAGAAGCTGTTATTGGTCTTTTCTTTTTTAGGTGGAAAAATAAATGTTTTATTGAGAACTTGCCTTGAAATAAACTAAAATATAAATGAACTTAATCTTGTATTTAGCAAAATTTGTTTTAATGAAAAGCCTGCATTAATTCCCTCCACCCCCAGCTTTATTGAGGTATAGCTGACAAATAACATTGAAATATAGTTAAAGTGTACAACGTGAGGATTTGATATCTGTATGCATTGTGAAGTGTTCCCATAATCCAATTAATTCATACATCCATCCCCTCGTGTCATTACTGTTTTTTTTTTCTTGGTAAGAATGCCTAATATCTGCTCTTTTAGCAAATTTCAAGTATACAATATAGAATTACTAACTCTAGTCGTCATACTGTACATTCGGTCCTCAGAACTTAGTCACTTTTGAACGTTTGGACGCTTTGACCAACATCTTCCCATGGCCCCGATTCCCCAGCCTCCGGAAGTCACATTCTCCTCTCCGCTTGTATGAGTTCAACCCGTCCTCCCTCCCTCCCTCCCTCCCTCCCTCCTTCCCTCCCTCCCTTCCTCCCTTCCTCCCTCCCTCCCTCCTTTCCTTCCTGCCTTCCCTCCTTCCTTTTCCCCCCTTCCCACCCCTGTCTTATTTTTTTAGATTCCATTATTCTCTCTTCCCTCTCAAGGATAAATTCTCCCCTGGGGCTGAGACCCTTGAGAGCCCCAAGCTTTGTCCTTGGTATTGGGAACAAAGGGTGCCAGGCAGGCTGTGACATCCGGTCTTGGGTGGGTTGCACCTCTCCCAAGAGGCAGAGGGAAGAATGCCACCCCTGCAGAATCTTTCATTCAAAGCTGCTACCTGATTATAGATTGTGTTGGCTGCTTTCTGTGAGTAGGTGAGGTCAGAGCGATGGTGGGGTAGGGGTGGAGGGCAGGCGGCTAACGGGGCTCAGAGCACCTTCCCAGAACGGAGCCAGCCTCTTCCAGGTGTGCGCAGAGCAGCTGCAAGGTGGGGCTGCCTGGGACAGCTGCATGGCAGGGCCCCCAGGGCCAGGGGGCCAGAAGCAGGCAGGTGTCACCCAGGTGTGCTTGGCTTCCTGCGCTCTGGGAATGAGTGAGAACCCTCTGGTTTGTGCCTTTATTTCTTGGTGTCCTGAAACTGCTGTCAAGGTGAGGCTTACATGGGCGCAGGCAGCCGCTCTGATGTTTGGGGGCCAAGCCTCCTGTTGGGTCACCCTGCTACCTTTCTTGTGTGGGGACCAACCCTTATTACAGGAGGTTGGAGTCTGGGTTTGTGCCCAATTAGTTAACCTCCCCCCTAAGTGGAAAATGGCCTCCATAGTGTGCAGCACCAGTGTGTGTTTTTTATTTGCTGCAAGATATGCTAGGTTTGCCCCTTCATTGTTCCCTTTTTTATGTGAAATACATTTCTCTCACGGTTATCTACGTACTCGTGAAGCTCACCTCTTGAGATTCGTTTCTTTTAGGTTAAGACCCAGCTTTGCCTAACAAGTGTCATCTAGCATGATGATACCTTGAGGGTGAAGACGAATGTGACAGTGGGAGCTGCCTTACCAGAGCCCAGAAAGCCAGCCCCTGCACTTGCCGAAAGGCTCAGATGTGTTTTGATGGGAACAGGGAGAGCAGTCACTTCTCAGTACTCATTTCAGAATGAGGGTAGCTGTCTTCTCTGCTTAAAACACATGTCTGTTCTACCCTTCTCTAAAATCTGGTGGAAGTGGGTCTAAAGAATATAAGAGATATGCTAGTAAGAGATCATTTCTTTCACCTTCGTGCAAAAATGAAGACAATTAGCACCCAGTTTGTCAGCTCAAATACGTAGGAATAGATCTTGGTTCAATAGTGTTACATTTTTTAGTATTTATTATGTGCAAACAAGGGTGACCACCTCATCCTGGTTTGCCTAACATTGTCTTAGAAATGTTAGTGTTTAAACGAAGGTTTCAAAAATCAAAGGCCCACGTCCTGGGAACCCCCTGAGTCTCCAGCAGTTTAGGGCTGTTGGTCACTCCAGGGCTAACACTTTGCTGGGTAGATAACAGACATTGGACGGAACTCCTGCATAAGCCTATTTGCTGAAAATTAGCAGCCCCACTTATTTTTTTTTAACAAATGCAAAAATGGAGGCTCAAATCAGGAAAGAAATTATCCTCAACCATCCAGCTGAATCTCTTGGAAATGAAGACTCCTGGTCTTTTTGGTTCTTAACTAATCCGCTTCATCCCCTAAATTAGGGTCTTTATTTAACATTCCTCCATCACTCGTCCATGTCTTCACTCTTTTTTTTTTAAGATTTATTTTATTATTTCAGAGAAGGTGTGTGTATGAGAGAAAGAGAGAGAGAGAGAGAGAGAGAGAGAGAGAGAGAGAGAGAGAGAGAGAGAAAGAGAGAGAATTGGGGAGGGCCCAGAGCTGTCTCCATAGTTGTACATCATTAGTTGTGACATGGTTTCATTTTACACAGGTGGATGTGGGACTGTGCAGGGTGGGAACTGAACTGAGGGCCTCCCGCATGGGAGGTGAGAACCTTCACCTCCATTCTGGTGGATACCCATTGTGCCACAGTTCAGCATATGGGTTTGCATGGGCTGGGACCAGGACTCGATCCTAGGACCTCGTGGTTGCAAGGCAACCACTCTACCTGTTGAGCTATCCCAGCACCCCCACTTCCTCATTCTAATTCTTAGTTCTTCTTTCTCTTTTTCCCTCTGCCCAGACTTTGCATGACCCAAGGGCGTTTTCTAGTCCTCACTGAAGCTAATCTGTGCTCAAAATATCATCAATTCTTGTTCTAGGTTGTGCTGCCTAACATAACTTGCTGTGATGATGGAAGTGTCCCGTATTTGCACTGTCCAGGATTGTAGCCATTAGTCACTGAGGGCTACCGAGCACTTGAAATGTGATTAGTGCGTCTGAGAAATTGAAGTTGTCATTTAATTGAAAATTTAATAGTCATCTGTGGCAATATGGTGCTACCATATTGGATAGCACAGTAAATTGAATTTATGGTTCTTTAGTTGAAAATGTGAGCAACTGTCACTGAGACGAAGCTGGGTTGATCAGCTCGGATAGGTTTATTGTCTGTTATCCTGACCTTTTATGCTTGTTGTCCCATTAGTTTTCCTTCTTTGTTCTCATCAGGATTTTGATAGTTTGCGGATTTTGGTTTCTTACAGGTTCAGCGAAACGAGGACAAATCTACCACCTTGAAACTGGCCGATTTTGGCCTTGCAAAGCATGTGGTGAGACCTATATTTACTGTGTGTGGGACTCCGACTTACGTAGCTCCGGAAATTCTTTCTGAGAAAGGTATGTGTTACCATTGCTCTGTGGGACTCTCGCTCACTTGCTAACCAATGTTTCATTTTGAATATTTGATATTTATGAACAGGAAGTAGTCAGAAACCTTAGAGAGTTGGCACTAAGCAGGCACTGGGATTTTAATGGAAATACGTGGAGCAGGTTTCCTTGAACAATGCATGAGAAGGTTTTCCTCACCAGGGCAGCCTGGTTACAGAGAAGGGGTCGGGGTCTGTGTGTGCATGCGCATGCGTGCATGCACAGTAAGATGAAAGATGGTAGAGAATTGGGTGGGGAACTCATGCAAGCCAGGCCGTTTGTGGCACTAACCCATGGCTACCTCTAATGGAAAAGAGTTGGAGCAGTTCGTATGGTAATTGGCTTAATAATTCCTCCAAATGGGATGGCGGGGGGGGGGGCACTTCAAACCCCATGAATAATATTTATAACCTGTTTCTATAGTGTATGAGGAGCCAGTAAGCTGTTTTAGTGACATACTCTGTAAAGTCTATTAAAAGAAAATCATTATTATTACATGGCTCCTGACATGTGGATGACTGTTTCACCACCGTGGCACTGCAGGAGAAATCTGTTTAGGCAACCTATGTGAGAAGGCTCTGGATAGGTTGTAGGGAGCGATAGTCTCCCATCAGCAGAGGCATCAGCGAAGCTAAGATGAGGAGACTAGAATATTCATGGAGGTTGGGTGTAGAGACATTGAGGAGACTAGAATATGTGTGGAGGTTGGGTGGTAGGGACATTGAGAAGACTAGAATATGTGTGGAGGTTGGGTGTAGAGACATTGAGGAGACTAGAATATGCATGGAGGTTGGGTGTATAGACATTGAGGGGACTAGACTATGCGTGGAAGTTGGGTGGTAGAGACATCGAGGAGACTAGAATATGCATGGAGGTTGGGTGTGGAGACATTGAGGAGACTAGAATATGTGTGGAGGTTGGGTAGTAGAGACATTGAGGAGACTAGAATATGGGTGGAGGTTGGGTAGTAGAGACATTGAGGAGACTAGAATATGTGTGGAGGTTGGGTGGTAGGGAAATTGAGGAGACTAGAATATGGGTGGAGGTTGGGTGGTAGAGACATTGAGGAGACTAGAATATGTGTGGAGGTTGGGTGTGGAGACATTGAGGAGACTAGAATATGTGTGGAGGTTGGGTAGTAGAGACATTGAGGAGACTAGAATATGGGTGGAGTTTGGGTGTAGAGACATTGAGGAGACTAGAATACGCATGGAAGTTGGGTGGTAGAGACTGGCCTCAATGTTGCCCAGGGAAGTTTAGTTGGTTGAGTAGGGTGAGCATGGATTCCCCATGATTAGGAAGGCTGGGCAGAGGAATTTGGATTCAGTGTGGCCAGCATAGAGGCCATGGTAATGTGACAGTGGGGCAGGAGCACACTGAGCAACCATAAACACTTTAATGGAGGCATTGATGGACGGGTGAGAGAAGAAAAGCAAGTAGTCTACATGACTCTAAGGGAACCACAGTGTTGGTGGTAGCACCAACAAAAGTAGGGCATTGGAAAGGAAAGCTCTTCTGGGAGATGCAGATAGGGTGAGTTAAAATTGGGACACACTGCCTTTGTGGACGTATCAGGGCAGACACACAAAGTTGTCTGGTTGGCAAGTAGTTGAGCCGTGGGCTGAGCCTGTGGTTTTGAGATTCAACTCAGAGATGGCAGCTGGAGTGGGTGAGATAACAAGCCCCTTCCTGATGCCAGCAAGGGTGGCCAAGAACAAGTTCTTGAGGGAGGCCAAGGGCTGGGGGATGAGAGAAGGAAGTGGGGTCAGCACAGGACAGGACAGCCAAATGCAGAAAGAGGACGAGCACAGTGCAATGTCACAGAGGCCGAAGGGCAGATTTCAAGAAGATGGGAGGTCCAGCAGAATCAGAGCCTCCTGAGAGTGGAAGGTGGTTAGAACTGAGAAGAGTCCATCCAAGTCGGTTAGAAAGAGGTCCCTGGTGATTTGTTCCCTTAGTATTTTCTGAGGATTTGTGTCTTTATGTAGTTAACTTCTAGAAAGTTACTTTAAGAATATAATCAAAGATGTTCACAAATTTTTAATATATATATAGATGTTCATCACAGATTTACAGTTGTAAACAAAATTAGAGAAAAACTTAAATTACAATGCAGATGATTCATTATATGAAGGGGATACTAACAGCTATTAGAGATCATATTTTGGAGAATACTTTTTATATTTTTTGTAGGAAATTCCTAGATAGGAAATGCCATGATTTACTATTAAGTGAATGAAATAGAGTATAAAATATAGCCAGTGTGATCCTAATTTTGTGAAAGGAAGCATATATGTGTATATGTGTGTGGAGAATGCAGCTAATAATGTCAATCTTTTTATAATCATAAAGAGCCAGTCCATAATATTCTGAACACGAGAGGAGGCAATGACTTAAGTAAGAAGTAGAGGTTGCTGGTATAGACCAGGGCTTCTCAGCTATCTCTGGGGAGAGCCAGGCTTTACAATGTCCCATCCCATGTGGCCCCATGCGAAGTCCTGCTGCGTGTGAGTGGATCCCAGCTCATGCCACATGGGACTTGGCATGTGTGTTCTAGCACCCTGAGCTGATGCATGCCCCGTGGGAGATGTGTCCATTGATGGTGCCGTTGGACGTCTCAGCCACATCCAATTGCTGTATGAGTTTCCCAGTGTGTCCTTTTCATCCCTGTGCTGTTTGATTACACACCAGTACTAAGGGATCACAAAGGGGCGGGGGTCTGAGGACCAGTCTCTGGGTAACACTGCGTGTGCCCTGTGCTTATCGGAGCGGGCAGCTGTCGTTGGAAGTGGCTCTTGCTTCCTCTGTGACCTGGGTCATGGTGTCCCACTCTTGTTCTCGTCACACTGGATGCAGCCTGGTCTCAGTTCTGCCGTCTCTGCCCCTGTTGCACAGGTTACGGGCTGGAGGTGGACATGTGGGCCGCGGGCGTGATCCTCTATATCCTCCTGTGTGGCTTCCCCCCGTTCCGGAGCCCCGACAGGGACCAGGATGAGCTCTTCACCATCATCCAGCTGGGCCACTTCGAGTTCCTGGCGCCTTACTGGGACACGATCTCTGACGGTGAGATGGGGGCGTCCCCAAGTGGGAAAGGAGGGGCTACTCAGCCGGAGCCACTCTTGGGTTCTGACTTCAAAGCAGCTTTTAGTCAGATGTGTGATGCGATGCACCTGGCACCGAGGGGGGCTGTGTGACAGACACTGCAATGCTCCTTTAGAGGCTGCTAGCTTCCTGCAGCTTTCTGTAGCACCGCGGACACACGGCTTGCTTTCAGATTTAATGGGGAAGTTTAACTCCCAGTTCACAACTGGGGTGGAAAATGACATTGATCTTAAATTTGAACTGTTTACTACTTAGGTTTCTTTAAATGTGTTTTTCAGTGTTGTCCATAGGTAGGCATATTTGTTAATTTAGAAAGGAAGATAGAACCTATTTTATAAAGCAACTTGATAGTTTTATTTACAGATTTTTTTTTTAAGATTTATTTTATTGTTTTGGCAGAGAGAGAGAGAGAGACAAAGAGACAAAGAGAGACAGAGAGAAGGGGCCCAGAGCAGTCTCCGTAGTTGTACATCATCAGTTTTCAACATGGTTTCATTCTACACAGGTGGGTGGGGGCTGCACAGGGTGGAAATCAGGCCGGGGGCCTCCCGCATGGGGGGTGCAGGGTGAGAACCAAACTGGGGGCCTCCTGCATGAGAAGCACACCCCAGTTCAGCATATGGGTCTACACGGGCTGGAGCCAGGATTCAATCCTTGGACCCTGGAGCTGCAAAGCGAGCACTTAACCCACTGAGCCATCCCGGCTTCCCCTGAGTTACAGATTTATTAATGAAATACGTAGACATGTGGCCCATGGGCTCCCTTTGTTCTCGTGCACTGGGTGCCATGGGTGCTAGTGGCGGGCCTGGTTCCATCCTCTAAAGGTGCTCTATCCGCCAGGGTGGCCCCTGGCGGACATGGTTATTGAAATTCAAGTGTACTTGAATTAAAAGTAAACACAGCCAGAATTCAGTTCCTCGGTTGCACTCACCGTATGTGAACAAATGCTCAGTAGCCCGGTCTGGGCGGCACAGATGTGGAGTTTTCCATCATCGCAGAGCATCCTGTTGGACAGCACTGCTCTGGCATAGTGCGTGGTGCTAGCAGGCGTGTTTGTGTGATTTCATGTATTCATCTTGTCTCCCCTCCTTCTCTCATGACAACAGCTGCCAAAGATCTAGTCAGCCGGTTGCTGGTGGTAGACCCCAAAAAGCGCTACACGGCGCACCAGGTTCTTCAGCACCCCTGGATCGAAACTGCTGGAAAGACCAGTACAGTGGACCTGCCAAAGGAGGGGTCCCCCAGTGGCGAGGGCCACATCCGGACCCAGCACAAGGGGTCCACGGAGCAGGCATCATAGTCACCACCCGGCCCTACGGAAAAGGATGCAAGTCTCGGAGAAAAGCACTGGGAAAGGCTTCTTCACGTAGCTACAGGATCAGGAAGCAGAGACGCTCGGTATAGACGAAGTGTGTTAAAAAAAATAAACTCCAGTCTAATGTTAAATGTAACAGATTTTTAGATTTGTATATTTGAGACCTTTAATACATTTTGTGGGGGAAGACTTGTTACCAGTGAGGAATTGGGGGTAATGTATTTTCCTTCTTCTTTGTATCGAGTTCATGGTATACTATGTGAGTGGTGCTAACACAGTCTGCACACCCCTTGTGAGATGAGGAAGGTGAATTGTAGTCTTTCTGTCTGAATAAAACATGCTCTGAATGACTGAAGAGGCTTGGATTCTGATTGCTTCTTAATGGCCTTGGCGAGAGCCAGAAATTGGAGTTCAGACGTGCCTCCTGAAGCCAGTATGACTCTGTATAACTGTTGTCTGGACACTTGATGAAGTGGTGAGATCTGTTTATTTAGGATGTCCTGGTCTTGGTTGCTGGCACGTTCATCTTACTGAAAATCCGATTTGGTGCATTTTGAAACATGGAAAGAAGAAATTGATTTTCTTCCTGCCCCTTCGATATCTCTTTGCACTGCTTTTCAGCCAATTGTGCCTGAGCCCATGTCACTGCTATGTGGAGTACGGCACGCAGGCTGCTAGTGTTAACATTTCCAGGTCACGAGGGAGCTGTTTCATGCACTCATATGTCAGAAATGCAGTAAATGGATGACATACGGGCTCAAAGGAGATCAGAACGTGCAGGCACATTCCACTGCAGGGCAGACGCATGGGGGTCACAGGATGTGTGTTCACTGATTATTGTACTGCAGACTCCTGTACCAAATGTTGGTCTTTTCAGATGACTCTGGCAGTGTGCGTGAGCAGAAAGCGAAACATCATCCCGTTATTTCCCAGACTAATCTTTCTGGCTCTATGTGACCTGGTCAATAACAGAATCAGTCACCAAGTGTGGGCTTCTCAGCCCTCCCCACCTCCTCTCCCCCCACCCCTGGTGTTGGGAGTCCTCTGGGTGACAGAGTGCATCTGTCAGGAAAACTTACGTAACACGAAGAGTTTAGTAAAAGGAACTGCTGGAGAATGCAGGAGCGTAATGGAGACTCTGAAGCCATTTAGACACAGTGACCTCAGGGAATGGCTTCCTATCTTAGGTGGGGGACCAAGGGAAGAGGTTGGGGTGATGAGAATCTGGAAGCTTGGAGGAGAAGCCCCTCTAGTGGATACTCAGGGTGCCACCCAGATCTAGCTTCAGGACTGAAGGGGACAGCCCTGTGCCATCACCCTCTGTGGACGTGCCCTTAGCTGGGAAGAGTCACCTCACCCAGGATCACAACCCCCCTGCTGGGGCAGGCTGTGTCCAATGAGCGGTCCATGGAAGTGTGGGCAGTGGGGACTATGCTGACGGGCCACGCCAGCTCCAGGGCTCCTGGTCGCGCATCACAGCCCACTTCTCCCTCGCCCAATCCTGCTTTGTTCCCTTCTTTTCCCGAGGTGATGGACCTGAGATTGCCCCCTAATAAACCTTGCGCGTGCTAATCTTGACCCCAGAGATGATTTTCCAGAGAACAAGGCCCGTGGTCCCGCCTGCCCCTGAAACTTGGAACTGTTGCAAAGCAGTCGCATCTGCTGCTTTAACCTCAGGGGCTCAGCAAAGGCCCCATGGAGCTGGGACCCCAACACCAGAGAAGCGGGGGCCGCCCAGCAGGCAGTGCAATGGGGCTCATTCTGAAAACGTGGAGCGAGGCTGGAAGCTGGAATCGATCGCTACTGGCACATCTTTTGATAAAGTCACCAAAGGCCTAGATTCAAAGAGGATTCCAGTGTTCATGTGAACATTGTTTGATTCTCTTGACCACTCTCTTTTCGATCATGTCTCCTGTTGACTTTGGTGACGCCACCTTGTTCTAGCGTCTCCCCTGCATCCCTGTCTGCTCCTTTGGGTCTCCTGTGCAGGCTGGTCTTCTGCCTGCTAATAACGTTAGTTGCATCATTAGTCACTAGGGAAATGCACATCGAAACCACAGTGAAATAGCACCAAGCACCTCCTAGAACGGTTCAGATTAAATGGCTGTGATGGAAAGACTGACCCTACCAAGTATTGGCGAGCAACTGGAATCCTGTACGCTGCTGGTGGGGGTGTAAAATGGTCCCCGCTTTGGAGAGCAATTGGCAGTTCCTTTAAAAGGTAAACGTATACTTATGTGTGACCCAGCCACTCAACTCCTCGATGTTTACAAGAGAACTTAAAGCGTATGTATGCCCACACAAATACTTGGGCACAAATATTCATAGTGTGTGCATATGGGGGGTGTTCTGTCTTCTTAGATGTGGAAAAGCTTCCACTTGACCAGCTACTGTCAACTTGAGCTTGGATGAATTTACCTTCTCAAAAACAGCAAGGAAACTTTCCTCTGTATGCTCACGGTTTCCCACATTTAAAAAAAATTACTAAAATGTTAATGTAATGAATGGATTGAGTTGGGAAGTAACACAGAAGCTGCTTCCTGAACTTGGACAATTGTATAGCTCTTTATAGCTCTTGGAGTGAATTCCTGCATCTTATTTCTGTCTTAAAACTGTGGCGCCAGTTGGTATGATTCTCAGCCCTACTTTACAGACAGGGAGACTGAAGCTCAGAAAGTGACCTGACTCAGAAAAGTGACCTGACTCACCCATTGTCACTTGGTGTATTAAAGATATCAGCTGCCACCTATGGACCCCCGCAATATGGGACAGTATCTGCTGTCAGGAAGTGTCGTCTTGGGGGAGGGGGAGGGGCGGGCAGGGCCTGGAAGCTGGTGATTTAATGCCATGGAGTAACTGGAATGAAGTTCATGTGCACCAAGTTCCATATACGTTGTAACGAATAGTGGTCATTTAAGAGCATGTGTGAGGGTCCGGCACGGTGCCAGCTCCTTGGTATTACATTTTCTCAGCTCCGCCCCAGACAAGCTCATGATACAGGCATGATTGTCTCGCCCAGCACCTCTTGCCTGAATTGCCATGGCCGGAGTGAATTTTTAAAGCATAGATTTGATCACATCGCTCAGTTTAAAATAATTTCCCGTTACGTTCAGAGTGCAGCTTAACTCCTCACCAGACCCACGTCCCCGGTGTGGTCCCCCACCCGTCTCCCCTTTGCTAGCTCTGCGGTCGTCACACAGGCCCTTCATGGCTTCTCAACTACAGTCAGCTCATTCTCTGGGGGACTTTGTACTGGCTGCTTCCTTTCTCTAGAACGATTTCCTCCAAGCTCTTTGAGGCCTGAGCTTAAAGGCTCCCTCCTCCCTGGAGTGCTGTCCCCCCACCCCCTCCCCTGCCGAGGTTTTGTTTTTTTCAGCGCATCTCTCATTATCTGGAACCATCTTGCCTATTTTGTCTGTCTGCTCATCTGTCTGTGTCTCCCCTCCACCCTGTCCTGACTGCTAAAATATAAGCTTCAGGAGGGCAGGGACCTTTTCTGTCTTATTCCCTGAGGTATCCTCAGTGTCTAGAAAATTTAGACTTCAAATAAATATTTGTTGCGTGAATGAAAAAATCCCCGGTTTATTGATGAGGAAGTGGAGGACTCATGTCACCCAGGCCATCAAAGGCCGTGGCTGCTCCCACGGCGCCACTGCGCCACCTCACCTAGGGAACAAAAAGCTGTCCTCTCCCCTTTTCTGGATTCGATCCCAGGTTGTCTGACCTCGCCTTCTGTCCAGGGACGGGATCACTATAAATACTAGAAGCCGAGTTGCTATGAAATCGCATCTCCGTAGCCTGTTTTCATTCATTGTAAGATGGACGCTTTTTCCTATTTTTGCATTTCTTCAATTTCAGTGCATTTTACAATTGACAAGCACTTCACAGAGATTTCTTCCCCCCTTGAAAACTCTTAGTAAAGCCAGGTTGCATCTTACAGTGATAGAGTCCTAGAATCTGAAAATAGATCACAGTGAAAACTAGTTATTTTCCAAAAAGTGGTGGTACTTGGAATAAATAGTGGAAATTTCTCTCTTTCCCTCAGGTTGTATTCTGTCTCTTTTATACAGATATTGTCCAGTGTAGCCTCAGATATTTACTTCATTGTTAATGGTATATTGCGTTTCTCCTTGTCTCTCTTCCTGATAGAAGCTGGGAATTGAGTAATACAAGAATATAAAGACATATCGAGATTTGTTCTGACAAGTTTCATATCACTGAATGTACCTGGAGAAGAAAATTTGATCTGAAGAGAAATTACATAGAGAATCCAGCTGCTGTTACAAACATGGTGAAGCACAGAGAAAGTGGTGCTTTGTGTAATGTGCTACCTGTGTCATTTATGTCAACAGAAAGCCCATGACATCATCAGTTTCACTTGAGAGGTCTTGGGCTCGCTCCTGAGCTGACAGAAGGAACCCATAGAAGAAAGCACGCTGTATATTCTCAGCTTCAGCTGCCCCAAAGCAGTTCGGTGGGAGGTAGGGGGAGGCAAAGACCCATGGCTCTGCTGTCACGTCAGCTGTCACCAAGGGCTCCAGGCATCTGATACGGAGAGAAGATGTATGCATGGGCTTCACGGATGTACCTCTGGAAACAGAAAACATGATTTTAATAAGCATCCTTCTTGAGACCAAGGATGTCATTTTAAGTTGACCTGTTAGAACTGATGTTTCTCCATCACATGCAAATTCATCCAGTCTTTTGTTTTCAATCCAATCATCATGCAAGCTGCTTATTTAACCTTTTGACGTCAGTGTCTCAATGTGGAGAGGGCATGTACTTATATTAGTCTAAAGCCACAGGTGTGCAGCAATTATGGCACAGTTGTCTTTTCTGTCACATGAATTCCGTTTTGGCTGTGATCTCTGCTCACATTGGACCACAGTTCTGGGGTCTTGTGAAGTGCCAGATGGCAGGGCACACCCTTTAGTGACCATTCCCCTGGGGTTACTGCTGACACCTTCACAGTCCCAGCCCACTTCTCTTCCTCTCCCTCGTCACCTTAGGGCCTGGGGATCTTTTGTACAATGGTTCATGCTCCAGTCTCCATGGTCACACTGATAACTCTCCTTTGGGGTTCTGACCCCTCGCTAGGTCTTCACTGGGCTCTCTGGGGCTCCCAGAGCCTGTAGGATTCTCTTTCTCCTTTTCCTCATGCCCAGAAGGATGTCTTTGTGGGGAGAATCTTTTCTTCCTCCTTTCCTTTCCGTAACCTCCTCCCTCCCTCCCTACACCCCTCTTCATAAGACCTCCAAATTTTTCTCTGGGCAGGTCTGGGATTAGGGTGAGGTGAATGAGGAATCCTCTCCAGCTATTACATGTAAGGATAACCCTTAGAAATTGTGAATATTTTGATTTTTTATTTTTAAAACCATTGCATTAAAATATTATCTGATCTTGATTACGGAGTGTTTTTGGTGGCTCCTTAAATTTTGTGGCCCAAGATAATGCCTCACTCTTATCCCAGCTGTGAGTTTTGGAAACAAAACTAGAAAATCTGATGGCTGACTTCTCTTGTGTGTTTTGCCCTGCATACCCCGAAACCAGCTTGAATTGAGGGGGAGAGGGAAGGAAAATTCAGGAAGGACAAACCATGAATTAATATCTCAACACAGACCTAGCCACACAGAGGTAGATGGTTGAGCCCTCTGTCAACGGCTCGCCCCAGCTCTCATGTCTGTGCTTCCAAAGGACAGAGAGGACGAGACTGAGGTTGATGGCGGTGGATGGATGTGCAAGGAGGCAGACACCTGCTCGCTCACGCCCCTCGGTCACCAGCAGCGATGAACATCGCTTTTCAGCTCAGATGTGGTTATGGAGATGGGAGCGCGTCACTAGCTAGAACATCACAACATAAGTGACTATGGCCCCTGACCTTGCTCATCTCTCTTCATCTCATTTTCCTCATTTCTTTGAGGCTCAACTGCCCACTTTCTGGCCATGGCCCTGGGCTGCTCCGCACTTCTGTGCTCATTAAAGAACAAAAACGCTCTCATTCAGTGTTTTTTCTTTTTTTCCTAAAACACTGCTTGAAGTACATTCCCCCAAATGCAATCAGCAAAGTTTGGTTCTATTGTTACTGAAGGCCCAGCTCTTGCCCTCTGGCGCCCACACAGCGCCCCTCCTATGATGGACGGAGAGCTGAGTCTTCAGATCTGAGGGTGATTCCTGTCACTGTGCTTCTGTCTCCACACTTGCCCTCAGGGGTAAAACTCAAGGCTGGAAACACCACAAGGTTGTGAGAAGTCAGCAGATCTGTTCTTCTGCCTGGAACCGGAGGGCCGGCTCCTTTGGAACCAGGAAGCAGCTGCTTTCAAGATGCCATGTGACTTTTTCAGCCCTCATACAAATCCCTCCAGGGCTGTTTGTTTTCACCACTTTGCTGACTCCCTTGAAAAGGACAGAAGCACCAGGGGACATTTTGTCCCACATTTGCTGCTTCTGAGTGTTT
>PVKE010020615.1:0-27274 GCA_004027555.1 Craseonycteris thonglongyai | reverse complement strand
TCTCTCTCTCTCATCTCTGTCCCTCTCTGTTTCTGTCAAAAAACAATCCAGTGAACCTTAAAAACTTTTGAGTTTATTAACAAACAGTTGGTGAAAAAACAGGCCTGAGTTTCTGAGTCTTACAAAAAAACTCATCTATATTGACAATGAAAAAAAAAAAAAGGCAAGTTCATAACTTAACTAAAAGAGATGCAAGTCCGCTTTGCAAACAATTTGGCAAAGCTGAGAGCACATGAGAGGCAAATACATGACAAGGTGGGCTGGAATCTCATCTGTCTCCATAACAACCACAAGCAATCTGGAAAGCACGAATCCACCTCTTCAATGGTGGGGCCAGACTCAGGAGCCCCCTTGGGGGCCTGAGCCCCAAAGCCACCCGCCCCTTGGTACAGGCTGCTGATGACGGGATGACACACTTGCTCCAGCTCATGTAGGGTACCTGTAGATTTCCAAGACCCATCCTTAGAGATTCAGGCTTAGCATGTCTAGGTTATTAAGCCCCAAAAGTGACATTTTAACAAGCACTTCAGGTTAAGTCTGAAGGAAGTAATCTGAATCACACTTTGAGAAACATTACCTTCAAGGGATTGAATGAAGTCTTGCCTCCAACACTAGCTTGGTACCTGAGACCACCTGCCACTGACCAGTTTCCCAGGAACAAACATCCTGTCTACCTGAATTTCTGAACATAGTGCATTCCTGGATTCCTTGTCACCATGCTCACATACCTGTTCCCCCAGTTTCTGCCCCCATTCCAGGAAGCAGAACTAATTACAGAACTAATTCCTGGCAACTAGGAAGACAACACTTAAAATATGCATTGCCTGCCCTCATGGAGTTTATACACTAGTGAAGGAACACAACAAGTGAACTTTAAAAATCACAGGTGACAAATAAGTGTTCCTTCCCATTTCTATCTGCACTTCATACAAATCCCCATTATAGCACAGAAGTTATTCTGGGACAGTGGCGAGTCAAGAACGAAAGCATCTAAAAATTGTCATCTGGTCCACATTTTTTCATCTTACAAATGAAGATAACATGGGCAATTTTGTTTAAGACACTTATCAAAACCTGGCCAAGCATTTCCCTGATATGCCAGTCTAGTAACCTTCTCTAAATGAAGGTTATACAGAGAAAGACAATTGCCATATGATTTTACTTATATTTGGTATTTAAAAAATAAAACATACTCATAGATACGGAAAACAAACTGGTGGTTGCCAGAGGGAAGGGAGAAGGGAGGATAGGTGAAATAGGTGGAAGGTATGAAGAGGTACAACTTCCAGTTTATAAGTAAGTCAGAGGACTGTTATGTACGACATAAGGATTACAGTTGTAATACTATAATAACCGTATGGTGATAATGGTAACTAGATTTATGGTGATCATTTTATAAATAATATCAAATCATTATGTTGTACACTTGAAACTAATATTGTATACAGCTATAATCCTGTTTTTTTTAAGTTATGAGTACATACAATAAAAGTACTAACCAACGAAAAAGCTCCCCATACCCAATTTTGACTGCTCACATTTTTCAAATTAGATCATTTCAGTTTTCCTGTCTTCAAGCTTATGACCTATTTTACCACCTCCAAACTGCTGATAAAAAACCCACCTGGTGATTTTTATATTTCAGATACTATTTTTCATTTCTAGAATCCATTTGATCCTAGTGTTTTCTTTTCTCTGATGAAACTTCCTAGCCATTCATTAAGAGGGCTGAGGTGGGGGGATGTTTTTGTGTTTGATCAGAGTTATAATAGCTACTTTAAAAATCCTTGTCCACTACTTCCAACATCTGAGTCATCCGGAAGTCAGCCTCCAATGATTGCCTCTTTTGAGCATGTTTCTTCATAGGTCTGTTATAATTAGATTGTATTCTGGACATTTTGAAAAATACATTGTAGAAACTGTGGATCTGTTTTCCTTGAAATTTTTTGTTTATTTGTATAAGTGGCAGTAAACTTGGTTGATCTCAAGCTCCAGATTCTGTCTCCCCTTCCAGGGGCAAGAGGTGAAATCTCTATTCAATTCTTTTTGTTTTAGCTGGGTTGCTTGAAGCCTGCTCCAAGGATCTGGGGTTAAAAATCAGGGAGAGATTTGGGCAGTGTGGCTACCTTCTGGCTGTCTCCTTTTCAGGATTTCCTCCTCACTTTCCAGATTCTTTGATCACTCTGAATTCTGTCCTCTGATTCTTCAACTAGTAAAACTTAAGGTTTCTACATGAGTTCTAATTACTCTTAGTGACATTGCCTGGGGCCTATCCTAAATTGAAGAGTTAAAAATATAATTCCCTTCTTAATAGAGTTAACTCCCTTCAAGTTTTTGCATTCTTTTAGTCACTCTTCGTTACCTTTAGGTAATTTTAAATAGTTCATCCAAAGTTTAATTTTTTTTCTTTATGTAAGAGGGTTAGTGTAGTCCCAGCTATTCCACCATGACTCGCTCAAACCCCTACATTCGTTCCTTGCCCTCTCCCCCCAAATTAAGGACCTGCCTGGGCTTTCCTAGATATGGATACCAAATTATAACATCCTACACAAATAAGGTAAATTAAAAAAAAAAAAACATTACATTAAATGAAGACATCTTAAAATAGGCCTGAATTCCTAAAATGGACTCATCAAACCAGATAACCCAACACCCACACAAATACGATGGAATCCCTGATCAGTCCATGGTTTTAACTCACTGTAGGAAATATGTTAACTTGGTTATTCTAAACTCTTATGACACAGAAGAGCATATTAAATATGCTTTCTTAAGAGCATATTTTTTAACCAAGTTATTATGATGTGATAGTCTTCATAACTGGGATGAGAAATCAAGTGACTTTCTTTTCATGATATGTTCTTTTAGATATTCTCATAATCAATAATGTTAACCTGAGGGGCTTAATGCAGGTAAGCTCTATTAAATCTTTCATTTCTGGTTCACACATATTGAAACCCATTTTATTTAATGAATATATTAGAAACAAATTTTTTAAAAGAATAATTCAATACCTTTATTTCCCCTTTCCTCACCCACCTATTTATAATTTTTTAAGTGCATATTTAATTAAGAGAACTTGATGCTTTAAGGCAGGTTTTACTTTTTGACATTTCCTGTGTACTATTCCTTAGGAAAATCTCTGGCACTATTTGGCCCATTTCTGTTTAATTTGATGCCACTAAGACAACTGTCTTAAATATTACTAAGGTTTATTTTCTATGATGGAGAAACAATGTGTGTTCTTTCCATTTAGCCTTCTGTTTCAACACTGCCTTTGTATTTCATGAGGAATGTATTTTCTTTTCAGAGTGTATAGCAAGGACTTATAAATTAAAATCTTCATGTTTGTCAGTGTTTGACAAATCGAATGAGGTTTTGCAATCCTGTTCCGAATGTTGCCAGGAAAGAACCAGGGTGTAGCGAGTACTGTAGCACTACTTGTCAGTGTTTCTTTTCCGTCATGCAAGTTTCCTATTTCTGGTCCTTCAACATGAAGTGGAATTGTGTGGAAAAGAACAGAGGAAATAAAGTACATCTCTCTTCATTCCTTTAGAAGGGTGAAAAGTTAAATATAAATAAGACTCCAAAGTAAGGAATTAAGTCATAACTTCTAATCTTAGTTCCCAGTCACCTGACCAATACACAGAAAATGTGTAGCTGCAGTCAATCACATAGAGACAAAATAAACAAACAGCAATGCTTTAAGCATCTAATGCCGTATTAATTATTTTTCTTTATTAGCCCTTAGGCTTGTACCACATTAATCCCTGCTTTCTAATCCTGCCAGCTAAATATATTCCCAGAAGGCAGCATTCTGTTTTTCTTTTTTCTTTTTCTTTTTTTACTGATACCAGAAAAACAACAACAACAACAACAACAACAAACAGGGATATACCTTATGCCTAGGTTCAGGAGAACTCAAAGTTAAGATACTAGTTTAGTCAACCAGCAGCACTCACTCAGTCTGATGCTCCCTGTGTACCGGGATGTGAAATGACTTTCTAAGTGGTGGTGACTTTGTTGGGAAAGGGCCAGTGGACCTCAGACCAACTGAGGCTGTTGTACAGTTCCTAGCCCATAAGTCCTGGTTTACATCAGCTTTAATGCCCAGCAGCAGAACTATTTGAATTATCTCTTTCTATTGTTGTTTAGGAAAAAAATTTCTCCAGTTGACTATAGAAACAGAACCTTCTACATGTTCCTTATCTTCATTTTTCAACCAAAAACCTGTCTAGAAGGCCTTCTATATATCCCATCACTGCCTCTAACCCGTTTCAGCTCTGCACACATGACTGACAACTTACTTAATCCATGTTCCTTTTGCTGCCATCACCTCATTCCACCTTTGTTCTTTCACAACAAAGAAAAATAGGCAAAGATTTAAGCATTTAGCAAAGGGGTAAACAAAATTTCCAATAAACAAAATGCCTCAACTCTCCCATGAAAATGCCCCTTCTGATTTTTCTAGCTGAATTCAGCTCTCATTCCAGTGCACCCAGAGCTGGAGAATCATATACCATCTATGGCCCCAAGTCCCAGTTTTGAAACTCTTCATTATCCCTGCCCATCAGCTCAGTCCTTGGCCACATGCCATTCACACTCACTACCAATGCAGTTTTGTATTGTTCTTTATTGGTGTCCTCAATTCACCAGAAACTCTTTCTCTTCACTGAGGCTCCCAACCTTGGTTTCATTGGCTTCAGCACTCACACCACTTTGACCTTACATTCAGCTGCCTTAAAAATTATCACCTCAGCTTAGCGAGTTTTTTACTCCATCTTATATTAACTACAGACCAGCTAGGTTATACACTTTGCTTTTGCTACATCTTCTTCCTATTATAGATTGGAAATTCTCACCTCTAACTCTGAGTGACCCTCTTGGAGCATAGTGTTTGTTCATCCCTTTACCCAGTGTACTAAATGTACTGACTTTTCTTCTCCTCTGGGACTTCTCCTGTCACTCATATCAAACCCAGGAGAAGCGGGGGAGTTTCACCTTTATGTTACAAAACCAGGACTTCCTGTTATAGCAGATAAGACACCATAAATAACCCTCTTTACTAACACAACTAAAACACCAGATAAAGTATTTTAAAATATTTTTTTAACTACCACTCATGTACATAAAGGAATCTACAGATATGGAACAAAGGGAAAGTAGGAAGCCTCAGAGACAAATGAGTAGACAGATGAGTACCAAAGCTAGATCTCACCTGAAACTTGCTGACAAATCCTGGAGACTTTCAGCTTTCGCTTTGACAAATACACATGACATGGGAGGTAGGAGCCTGGACTCACCTAGGAGAAAAAGTATGATTACCTCCAGAGTAACAGTGAATGAGAACTTTTCTTGTACAGAATGGGTAATAAAGAATTATTTTGTCTTATTCTCGGCACTGAGTGAAAAGGAGGGAGGCAAACAATCTTTCTGAGATGTAACCACAAGTGGGTTTGTGAACTCCCACAATCACACTACCTCTGGTTTAAAAGGAAAAGAAACCTCAAGGACAGAATTTAACTTAAAGTTGTCTTAACTGGTTCTGCCTTTCTGACCATAAACCCTACTCAAAATAATGTCAAAGAAAATAAGCTCACAATCAAAATTAAAAACAGACAAACAAATAAACAAAAAACACAGAGAAATAAGTCACCATTAGTGAGAACTAGGAGAAACAACAAATATAAAAATATTACATGCAAAATACAATAATTGTAGTTAATATGTTTAAAGAAACAAAAGTTAAGCCAGAATATAAACTGGAAATATAAAATTATAAAAAGACTAAGCACATTTCAATGAAAAAAAATAAGAATTTCAAAAAATTAAAATTAAAAATTCAGTGGATGGATTAAATATCAGATTAAACACAGCCAAAGAGAGAATAAAAAGTAGATATCTGAATTAATAAAACCAAGTATAGCTCAGAGAGAGGAGATAGCATATATGATAAAACAAAGGTTAAGAGATACAGAGAACGTGATTAGAATGTCTAATATTTGCCCAGTTGAAGTAGAAAGAGGTAATAGATATAGGCAATAGAAAGAATGGGACAAAGGTAACAGAGATAACAACTGAGAATTTTTCAGACATCCCAGTGAATCCCCAGAATAAAAAATAAAAATAAACACTTAAGTACATAATGGTGAAATTGCAGAGCTACATATAAAAGAGTTTTTCATCTTAAAAGCAGCCTGAAAGGAGAGTGATCACTCACAAAAGTACAGAAATTCAACTGATTGCTGGCTTCTCACCAGTAGATATAAGCCAAAGGGCAGCAGAATGCTTCACTCTATGAAACACTTTCAAGAAAAAGACAAAAAGCAAAATAAATACATTGTTGGCAGATAAAAACTGAACATTTTATCACAACAGATCATTCTTTTTTTTTTTTTTTTTTAATTTAATGGGGTGACATTGGTTGGTAACAATTAGGTAGTTTCCAGATGTACAAGTCCACATCACCTCACCCATGCATCGCATTATGTGCCCACCTCCCAGAATCAGGTCCCCCTCCACCACCATATATCTGGTGCCCACTCCCACCTCCCCCCACAACTCTCCCTTCCCCCTCCTCCCCCCTCCAGGTATCCACCAAACTATTGAGTGTGTCCATAATGCTGGTGCCCTCTCCCACCTCCCCTCCCTCTCTCCCTCCCCCCTCCTCCCCTTCCCTCAGGCAATCACCAAGCTATTGAGTGTGTCCATAGGTCTCTGTGTCTTTGTTTCTTTCAGTTTTATATTCCACCTATAAGTGAGGTCATATGTTTCCAGATTCTTTCATTCTGACTTATTTCGCTTAATAAGATGGTCTCTAGGTCCATCCATGTTGTCACAAATGACTGTATTTCATCATTTCTTATCGCTGAGTAGTATTCCATTGTGTAAATGTACCACATCTTCTTGATCCAGTCATCTATTGAAGGGCATTTTGGTTGTTTCCATGTTCTGGCCACTGTGAAAAGTGCTGCGATGAACATGCGGGTACAAACATCTTTAAAGATCAAGGTTTTCAGGTTTTTTTGGGTAGATGCCCAGTAGAGGGATGGCTGGGTCAAATGGTAATTCCATTCGTAATTTTTTGAGGAATCTCCATACAGCCTTCCATAGTGGTTGTACCAGTTTACATTCCCACCAGCAGTGTATGAGGGTTTCTTTTTGTCCACAGCCACAACAGATCATTCTTAAGAGAAATTATAATAAAGTCTAAGCAGAAGGAAAATGATCCCAAAGGGAAGAACAGAGATGCCAGAAGAAATGTTAAGTAAAGTTATTGAACATAATTGGTAAAGCTAAGCAAAACTGACTATATCAAAGAAGAAGAATGTTCAATTTATAGAAAGGCTGTTAAAATTAAAATATTAGACAACAGCATATAATTGGGGAATTGGATTTAAATCATTACAAAGTCATTGATTTGTTCATTGAAAAAATGTTGATTAACTTCATACTCTAAGTAGGCAGATTAAGACAGGTTAACCTCTAAAAAGAGACAAAGAGGGGATGCTGGTATGGTTCAACAGGTTGAGCACTTGCCTTGCACCCGTGAGGTCCAGGGATTGACTCCCCACCCCTACCCATGCAAACCCATATGCTGAACTGGGGCATGCCTTCCATGTGGGAGGCCCCCAGTTCGGTTCCTGCCCCTCGTGGCCCCACGTCCACCTGTGCGGAACTAAACTATGTCAAAACTAATGATGTACAACTGTGGTGACTGCTCTGGGCCCTCCCACTTCTCTCTGCTTCTCCCTGTCTCTCTCAAAATAAAATAAATCTTTAAAAAAAAGAGACAAAGAGCATATATCATCCAACAAACAGTTGAAAAAAATTTAACCCAAAAGAAGGTGTAATACAGGGAAAAATTGGAGAAAAAATGAGAAAGTTAGTCATCACAATGAAAATAAATGAGCCAAGTGCTCCAAAATTTTTCAATAGATTTTTAAATATTGAGCAAAAATTGTTTAAAGAAACATAATTCAGAAAGTCAATGAATGGAAAAAAGATATTCTAATAAAAATATCATAGTTATTATGTTAATTACAAATTTTAAAAAAAAGGAATTATTAGAAATAAACCAGGTTCCTATGTAATGATAAGGGTGATTTCATTATGAAAATAAAATAATTCTAAACTTAATGTGCATCTACTAACAATCTCAAAATATATAAGCAAAAATTGAGTACTATAAGGAGAAACCGGCAAATCTACCATCACTGTAGATATGTAGCAAACTTCTCTCAATAATTAATAAATCAAGCAGACAAAACTCAGAGAATTGAACAGCATAATCATAAAGTGTGGCCTAAAGGATATGTAAAGAACATTTCACATAACCAGATTCATATTATTTTCAGGCTCATGGAACAAATAAATTAATCCATGCTTAGCCTTAACTTTATGGTAGCCTCCAAAAATAAAAGGAACAACGAAGATCATATACCGGTATTCTGCAAAATACAATGAATTACTGAGAAGCCATAACAAAACATACCTTGCAAAGTTAACTGATATTTTATGTGTGATGCCTATTATCCACATAGAGTTGCCTCTTTTGGAGTTTATGAAAGAGTACTAATTTCTTTACTATTCTCCAATATACTAACCATAAGAGAAATATATACCATATAGAAAAACCATTAAAATGCAAAAGCTACTCCCTGTTGGAATTTATATTACAGAAATTAACACAGAGATAAGGAAGATAGAAAGTTTAAGCATACATGGAGTGTTTTTTAAAGATAAATTTTAAGTTCTACATATTTGGAAAACTTTTTAAACATACATTTTTAAAAACTCATAGGTCAAAGAAGAAATCAAATCAAATAATCCAAATTATTTCATGAAAATACTACATATCAAAACATTAGGGGCGTTAACAAAAATGGAAATTATAAATTTAATTTAAGAATTAAACTAAGGGGAAGCCGGGATGGCTCAGTGGGTTAGGCGCTCACTTTGCAGCGCCGGGGACCGAGGATCGAATCCTGGCCCCGGCCCGTGCGGACCCACATGCTGAGCTGGGAGCTCCCCCAGTTCAGCTCTCTCTCTGTCTCTGTGTCTCTCTCTCTCTCTCTCTCTCTCTCTGTCAAAAATAAATAAATAAATAGATAGATAAATAAATATTAAAAAAAAAAAAAAAGTTAAAAAAAAAAAAAAAAAAAAAAAGAATTAAACTAAATGTACAGCCTAAGGTGATCCCTTAGGCATCCTTGACCCAGTCCTTCCAGAACTCACACTTCTTCAATGCCCATCACAAACTGGAGTCTTCCTATAGAAAGACTGGAGACTGTTAATACAATTTCTGTGTATTTGAAAAGAGCAAGAGAGAGAGAGAGAGAAAGAATGAATAAAGTATGGTTGAGGAAAGACGGGAGAACAGCCTTGTAAAACCCCAGTTAGAACTTGAATGCATTTTTCCACAAAGCATTATTTTTTCAAGGTTAGAAACCTGAGCTACAGCGGTGTCAAAAAAATGTATATACATTTTAAGAAAGGAAAAAACTGTATTAAAATTGTATAACATGCAAGCATACTAATAAGAAAAGATAAATACAAGTCATGTTTGACTTCTGCAATTATAAGAGGTGCTCAAAGTGGTTACCATCTATATTTATGTAATACATAGATAACATCTCTTAATATGTGTACCGGTATACCTTTTTGGTACCCCTGGCATATAAATTATCGATCAATCATAAGCGTATGCTTATACATACCAACGCATGTCAGGTGTGCTAGATATTGCAAATAGAGTGATGAGTAATACAGATTCTTAAGGAAGGCAGACTTTAAACAAATAGAACACATATTCAAGTAATTATAAATATGCAAAGTACTGACAAGGAAAAGTACAGGATATCTGAGAATTATTTAATACTGTGACTAAACCTTGGAAAGATGTAAGTCAGGGAAGGTTTCTGTAAGGAGAACATGAATTAAGCTGCGTTGTAGGGGGCACACAGGAGGGAATGAAATCACCCTGGAGACAGTGTAGAGTAAGACAAGTACATAGGGACAGAGACCTAGGATTTCCTATAACAGTAGTGCAGTTTAGCACAGAAGGAGATGGCAGAAGACAGGAAAGAAAGTCAAGGAAAGATTCAGAAAAACAGCAGAATGTAGAATGGAAGCCATAAAGGGGGAGCTTTTTAAGAAAAAGGGAGTGGTCAGTTTTATCTAACGTACTGAAAAATGTATTGAAATGAAAGTGTCTTTTGCATTGCAGAGCTCAGTGGGTACCTCAGTAAGAGTATTTTTGGTTAGATAGCCAGATTAGGAAGTATTGGTGGGTGAGTGAGAGTAAAGGAGGTAGATATAATAAAATGGGTTCCACACTTTTTAATTTAAAGGAACAGTAATAAATGAAAAAGATTTTGTATTATTTAGACAGGATTAACAAATTTTTGTTTTGACAAGCAGAAATAGTTAAAAAAAATTTTACCAACTAGCACCATAATTCTATAAAAGAGCGTTAAATTTCAAAAGAAAAATGTTGGAAGGGTATAACATCAAAATAAAAAATAGTCCTCAGGAGAAGCCAATTGGTAACCTTAATCTGACATATATGAGGTCTGTCCTGAAAAAACACCCAGCCATTGTCAATATAATGAGAATAGTTACATGGTTGGATACTTTCCAGAAAGCCCTCATCTATCTCAAACTTGCTAAATGGGTAGACATGAACAACATTAACTTATTTGTTTCTTATTTTGCCACAGATGCATAAATAGCTCTTGATGATCTATTAGTCCATGGATTTGTGTTTGGAAATTTCCAGTGTACTACTGTTTTAAGGACTTCGGTTGCAGAAAAAAGTGAAGTTAGCAACAGGATTCAAGAGAGAATTTTTTTCCCTTAACATAGAAAAAACATGGGTATGTTTAAATGCTAATAAGAAGACGACAATAGAGAGGAAGCGGTTGGAGATGCAAAAGAGAAAAGGCATAATTTATAGCATGGTATTCCTAAAAAGGAACTAGAGGAGAGAAACCAAAAGACATGTGGAGAGAGAATAGACTTAAATAGGAGGGACAACCTCTCCAATGTAGCAGGAAAGAAGTACAAAGAATGGGGATAGGTATAGATCGTATGGAGATTTGGTGGCAGAGAATTGAGGTAGTTCTCTAATGAAATTTATATTTTCTCCATGAAGAAGAAAAGGTAATCTAAGAATAATGGAAGAAATAGTAGATAAAATTTTGAGAAAAGGTTTTGAAAGAGTTTTTAAAGGAGACATAACGTGCCTGCGAATCACAGATTTGCTATAAAGTATAGAGGGCTCAGTAGACTTTTTTTGCTTTGAATTTATAATGATATCTAATCTACTGAGCAGAACTCGGCAGCCTAGGTGCAGATATGTAGAAGATATACACAGTTGTATTCTAGTTGGGGTTTTATAGGATGGGCAAAGAAAGTACAAAAAAGCAACAACATTTAATACATTGGCAATTAAGTGACTGAAATGTTGGACCATGGAATCTAAGCTGGAAAGGAGAGAATAGCAGGAAAATAGAGACTGATGGATAGGAAGAAAGCAGACAGAATAACAAAAGCAGAAAGACCCATCAAGGAATAGGTGTAGTCATGTGAACAACCTAGAAATCTAGGAGCTCAATCTAGACTCTTAATATACCGTAGTTGTTTGGGGAAGCGGGGATGGCTCAGTGGGTTAAGCACTCACTTTGCAGCCCCAGGGACCGAGGATCAAATCCTGGCCCCGGCCCGTTGGAACCCATGTGCTGAACTGGGGTGTGCCCCCAGTTCGGTTCTCAACAGGGTAAGACCCTGGCCCAGTCCCTACCCTGTGCAGCCCTGTGCCCCTCTGTGGAATGAAATTATGTGGAAAAACCAATGATGTGCAACTATGGAGACTGCTCTGGACCCTCCCTCTTCTCTCTGTCTGTCTCTCTCTCTGTCAAAAACAAAACAACAACAACAAAAAAAACAATAAAAAGAAATATATATATATATATATATATATATATATATATATATATATATATATATAGTTGTTTGTGTATAAGAAAGGGGTCTTCCTTTGCATTCCTTCCTTTTTTAGAATACTTTAAATCAGAACTATATGATTTACAGGTGTTGTGATCCGGCCTGGGAATTCAGTGTAGTGGTTAGGTGTACATGCCTTTAAATCAGAAACCTAAGTATAGTCACTTAACCTAAACCTCAGAGTTCTCAACAATAAGGGGCTAATAATAGCACTTACTTCATATTCATTTAGGAAAATGCATTTGATTGCCAAACACCTGACTTAAAAACTTTGGGAAATAATCCATTTGTAATTTGGTGATACCTTATATTATTTTAAATACCATTTAGTATATGATGTTAATGCAGTTTCTTTAGTTATTTATTCAACAAATATTTTTTTAATGAATGTTATTATGTGCCAGACATTGTTCTAGTCAAAATGCTAAGAATAAGCAGTAAACAAAACAAAATCCCCACCCTCATCAAGTTTACATTCTGGTCAGGAGACAGATGCTAAACAAATAAAAAGTATGTATAACAACAGATAATGATGGTTCTTAGAGACAGATCAAATGAAGAAAGGAGGACAGGAGTACCTGTGGAGACTTAGATTATATGAGGGCTGTGCAGAAGAAAACGAGCCATTGTCAATATAACGAGAATGGTCATGTGACAGGATACTTTCTGGACAGCCCTGTATTAATAATATATGATACTGTAGGAAGGGCTCCCTCATAAGGAGCTATATGAACATCTGTGTAAGCCATATAGCTATCTGGGAAAGAATATCCCATGGAGAGGGAGCAGTAAGTAGGAAGTTCCTCAGGTGGAGCACACTTGACATGTGTGAAGTTCAATGTGGAAGACCAATGTGGCTGAAGCATCATGAGAAAAGGTAAAGCTGTTAGGATATAAGATCAGAGAAGTAGCAGGAGGCTAGCCAGATCATAAGTAGCCTTATAGGCCTTGGTGTAAACACTGGCTTTCATTCTGAGTTTGGTGGGAAGTCAGTGGTGGATTTTGAGAGGAGAGACATAATTAGATGTATGTGGAGATGGGTGACGAGAAAAGGCAGGGATACTAATTACAAGATTATAGCAATAATCCAGGTGAGAGTAACTTGGACCAAGGCTAAGGTGACCAGACGTCCCGCTTTTGGTAGGACAGTCCCGATTTTTAAAAATTTGTCCCGCGTCCCGCAGCATTTAAAAAATGTCCTGATTTTTGGAAAGAATGCACGACAAGCTAGGGAACAGTGGGAGATAGACCAAATTTTTAATCAAAAATCCCCTCCCTCTGGTCAATGGTGTCCCGCTTTACCAATGTTAAAATCTGGTCACCTTAAAAGGCAGAAGCAGAAGTAGCGAGAAGTGGTTGAATTCTGCATGCAATATGTTGAAGGTAGAGCCAATAGGATTTGCTGGGGTGCTGGGTGTGTGAAAGAGAAAAAAGTCAGATCTTTGGTCTAAGCAAATAGAAAATGGAATTGCCCCTTACTGAGATAGGGAAGACTGAGAAAGGGACAGTGTGGATTGGGACAGAGAAAGAGTTCATGTTTAGACACGATAAGTTCAAGATTCCTATTAGCTATCCAAAGTAGATAATGTTGAGAAGACAGCTAGACATGAGTCTGAGTTCAAGGTGGGTCTGAGCTAGTGGCATAAATATGAGGGTCATCTATATAGAAAAGGCATTAAAGTCATGAGAATGAATGAGATTACATAAAGAGTGAGAATAAGTAAAGAAATAAAAGATATCTGAAGACTAAGCCCTCGGGCACCCCTACATACAAAGGTTAGCTGATGAAGAGAAACCTACAGAGACTATTCAAAAGGTGGCCAGTGAGAAAAAGAAGAATCAAAAGAGAGTATTACTCCAAACTAAATGAAGGCAGTGTTCCAATGTCTAAGATACAATCATGGAATTGGGTATTTGAGGTAAAATAGAGGCCAAGAACATTGCAAGAGAAGAGGCCAAGAAACCATGAAGTGAGAATATTGGAAGGATTGTCTTTGTGGATATTTTAATCATAAGTGATCACGAAGTAATCATATTAGAAATAGTGACAATGAGCCAGGTGTGAAAATCTTCAAGGGGTAAGGGGAAACAGGAGCCACCAGAGGTCTACAGATATCTACAGTGTGATGGTACTAGCTTCCAAATTAAGTCAAATAACTGAATGTTTTGGAGGCTGGTAACATTAGGTTGGCCATTTGAATGTTGATATTCAACTGCTTTTTAACTACAAAAATGGCAATTTCATGTGGTTCAACTTAATATGTCTGAATGTGGTCAGCTTCAAAAGTTGGTATATATTTATGTTAGTGCTATTTTCTTTTTCAGTTGTAAACTCCATGAGATCAGCAATTCATATTTTACTGCATGTGTATCTTTCATAACATCTAGTGATCTGTTTGGTACTTTTAGTTGGTCATTTAGTACTTTTCATACATATATTACTATAATGGCTATTGCTAATTTTTGTTAACATTTCAGGGTGGTAATTCTTACCACTCCAAGTTGGGAAATAATTGAGAAATATACAGTCATCAGGCAGAGGTCAATATTAGCTTTATTTGCAGATTAAGCAGCTGTAGAGACAACAGCTTGCACCTGAAGCCAAGATGAAATTCCCAACTCTTTCTCCTCTGGAAAACATTTATACACTCAGTCACTTAATAAATGCGAACTGCTTCCCAAGGGCATAGCCAATTTCCAACAGGAAGGGGGATAAACTGATGGCAGGGTAAGGCTGGGCTGGGAGACAGCAGTTATAAGTACTTACAGAAGGCTCCATTCATTCCTTGACTACCTTTTCCACATCTCCCAGAGCCAGCCTTTTGGAATGCTTTCTTCAGAGTCTTTGCAGCCATCACATTAACATAGTGTTTTAAAAATTTGCTGGAGAGGTGCCAATTTTGGAAGATGTGATTAAAGGCAGCGACTACTTCCCCTACCACTCTTGTCAGTCAGGGCTTGCTGCAGCAGACTTACCACTGTGGACAGGCAGGTCTGAATGAGAGAGGCCAGTGGGGCCAGGCCACACATGTATAGTAACCCTTCAAGCTATTTACTAATTATGTTTTAAGTCAGGGAGGCATGAATTGAGGGGTTGGAGAGGAAGATGGAACTTATTTCCCCAAAATATATGACAAATCCAGGTTTTGTGAAGCCTGAAGCTCATACAGTGTGAATGGCCCTTTTTTAAGAAAAATAATTACAAGTAAAATTAGGTAAGAGGCTTGGAAGGGGCACGACTAAGGAAGGTCTTAAAACTTAAGTGTAGAGCTTTTTTTTTTTTAGTATTTATTTTATTGTTTGTGAGAAGGTAAGAGGGAGGGAGAGAAAGAGAGAGAGAAGTGGGAAGGGCCCAGAGCAGTCTCCATAGTTGCACATCATTTGTTGTGAAGTGGTTTCATTCCACACAGGTGGATGTGGGGCTGCATGGGGCAGGAAATGAACTGGAGGCCTTCTACATGGGAGGCAAGAACCTTTGCCACCATCCTGGTGGTTACCAGTTGTGCCGCAGTTCAGTATACAGGATTACATGGGCAGGGACCAGGATTTGATCCCCGGATCTCGCAGTTGCAAGGCAAGTGCTCAACCTGCTGAGCTATCCCGGCACCCCCAATAAGTATTATAGCTTTAAATAAATCCCCCTCTGGTCTTAAAAATGTAGGAATACCAATTTTAGTGTGTAAAACTCTTAGGATGCTCTCAGGTACAATAATTCAACTTGTAAAAAAAACAACCTGAGCTAGCTTAAATAATAAAGAAGAGTAGTGGCTCACGTTAGTGAAGAGTCCAGTTGTTGAATAGGCTCCATGCTTGGTTGATCTAGCAGCTTAACAATGTCATAGTGACCCAGTTTCTTTCCATCTCTCCTCTGTGCTCTCCACAGTATCCACTTATCCTTAGGTGGCTCCCTTCAAGTTTGCAGCACAATGGAGACTACTAGCATACTCTTTCCTGTTAGAAAAGACACGTGCCTCAGTCATAATGCAAAAGCCCTGAGCTTAAAATCATAGCCTGTTGGACTCAAGAGTCCTGTTAAGACTGATGCCAAGCACTGGGGCAACAAGGATAGAGTAACCTTAAATATCAGGCCAATCAGGGCCCACCTCCAGAGGTATGATCAAAGACAAGGATATGGCTCATTCAAATCACATGGAGCAGTGGAATTGAGGTTGGTAAAACATCCATTATATTAAATCATAGGTTACAGTATAATAAACTAAAGATATTAAAAGTTTTCAAGATATTAATTTGATTTACAGTTTCCCCTCCATCTTCATTATTCTCTACCATGAGACTGAAAACCCCAAGAGGGCAGGGATCATTTGTTGACTAGTTACCCAGTTCAAAATTTATTCAGACAATATATGAATTCACCACAAACTTATGAGAAACAACTGGTTGGAACATTAAATAGGTAACTATAATGGTTTATGTAAAATGAAACTATGCAAGAATATGAAATCAATACAACAAAAATATTTAGACTAGATATTATTGGATTTGAGCTGAATTGGCAATTTTTAGGTCAGAACCAGATGTCTTATCAAAAACAGTGGAAATAGGATTAAGTGACTTTTCAAACTGGCATGTCAGAGATTCAATTAAGACATCAAAAATGTTTCACAAAGAAACAAAAGTGAAAGATAATTAACTATTTTATTTTGACATTATATGGGGCTACAATTAGATTAAATGTGAACACTACATTTGTAGATGTGTAATGTAATCCCCTGAGCTGAAGGTAATGATTTAACATATTTTTTCTACAGAAAGGTAAAATAGAAAGCAAGTATTCTTTCTTAGTATGATAAAGCTACTGGAGAAAGAGAATCATGTAACAATTTTATATGACCTCTGATTTTCCATTTTTTACAACTTTTATTCTCCTGAAAAGATGGGGGAAAATCTAAGTTTTGAAACTCAGATTACGTTTAAAAAATATTAAGCTGTTTTGTGTGTGTGTGTGTGTGTGTGTGCGTGTGTGTGTGTGTCTGTTTTTAATTAACTCATTGGCAAATACTCTGGTAAATGTTTATTTTTAGAACTGAAATATCTCCATATTTCTTGATCTTCTAATACAAATTTTTTAATATTCAGTTTTATAAATCAAGTCATACCTGTTCTGGGTAATGTGATGTTATGCATGGTAGATTTCATTTAGGGTGGGGTGGTTAGATTGCAATAATTTTAAATCAGGACTCCACCTCAGGAACCTAGGGAATGTTAGGTAGGAGATCCAAAAAGGTTCACAGCTTGCCAAGAACTTCAGCTATTCTGATAAACAATTTGATTACTAACTGACTCTTGCATACTAAACAGGTTATCCAAGTCTTATACTTGATGCTTCCTGTGGAGGCAGTATTTGAACCACCCTTCCCTCTGAGACAGTCTTTCATTTGCACATTTAAATACCATTTTCTATGAATATGTCAGTATGCCCCAAACCATGGCAGAGTTTCCTATGGCACATGACTTACGTTGGCTTCCTGTATATATCTAGTATTGAAGAAAGGAGTTGGTTTTTTTTTCTTTTTTAATGAAAAAATATGCATAAAGTAGTATAATTTTAGGAAAGTATATTTAGATTTTTTTAATTTGTCTGAAAATAGAATCAAAAGTATATAAAAGGCCTTTGAAAATTAAATGCAAAATTATATGAAAATTGTGCCTAAGAATATTATGCCAATTATGTTTTCTGTGTAAAGAATATGAGTGTTGACACGTTTAAAGTGCCCTCAGTAACATTTAAAGTGAATAACCTTCAAACCAAATAGCTACTTACCTATATACTAAAAGATGGGAATCCTCTATTCCAAGGGTGTCAAACTGGCGGCCCCCGAGGTAATTTTTTGTGGCCCACGATGCTCTGAAATAAAATGAAAATAGAAAAAATTGTTATGAAGAAAATAGCGCTTAAGGGAGATCGAGGCAATACCATACACACAATTCCCTCGTTAACCCTTTAACTACTGAAGACGAGTATACATGTGGCCCAGTGCCTTTCCTGGGGGCCTGTGGGCATGTATAAACGCGCTGACTCAGTTCCGGCGACGTTTGTAAATGCGATGTGGCCCGCGTGAATCTTGCCTATTGCACCAAATGGCCCGTGTTTTAATTGAGTTTGACACCCCTGCTCTATTCCAACAGAGTTATTCTAAGGTCCAAGGTAATTCAACCTATTTACACATCACACATTTGCCCAGAATGAAGGCCATGTCGCTATAATGGCTCCTAATGGCCAGCATAATCTGCCCTACTCCCCTTACCTCTCAGACTTGATCTACTTCTCTTCCCCTCTTCCTTCTGCTACACCCACACTGACTTCCTTGCTTTTAGCCTGACATGCCAGACACTTTCTCACATTTAAGCCTTTGCACCAGCTGCTCCCTGTCTGGAATACTCTTCTCTAGGCATCCACAAGTCCACCTTCTTCACCTCCTTCAGATCTCTGCTCAAAGGTCCCTTTCTCAATAATGCCTATCCTGTCCATCTTATTTAACATTGTGAGTCTCCCCAGTCTTGATCTCCCTTACTTTGCTTTTTCTATAGAACATTTATCGCCTTCTAACATCCTATATAAATTTCTGCATGTATGATGTTTATTGTTCGTTTCTTATCTAGACTGGAAACCTCCTAAAGGAAAAACTCTGTCCTTTTTGTTCCCTGCTTATCCTCAGTGTCTGGAGAAATGCTTGTCACATGATAGGTCAACAGTAAATATAGGTTGAATTAATGTACATTTCTACGATCTACTTGATTACTCTTGAATCAGGAACCACTTTAAGATATGTTTCAAAAGTCAAACTTCCTCCTCAAAAAAGGAACAGTGTCATTTACCAAAAACTGAGTCTAGGGGAAAAAAAACAACCCAAAATATTAAATTCTCATTTCTCAATCTCCAATAAGATTGCTTTTCTAAGGAAGCAATACAAATGGGTAAAATTGCTATTTCACACACACAAGACTAATAAATTAAGACGTTAGTGATAGTATTCTGGGCTTTTCAAAAACATTTAAAAATGCTAGTTGGAATGTCAAAGAGACTCGTTGAGAACGTGGAACACAGAAAGGATTTCCTGATGAATTTTTAAGTAACTCATCCTACCAGGGTGATACCGACCATAAGAGGCACGAATGCCAAGCAAATACATCTGAAAATTTACTTGTTTTTCAGGTACAGGCTACCTCCTCCCAGGTTTAGCTCAAGCCTGCCAATCTAAAGCCCTTCAGAGTTAAGTGAAAACACACAGCCGCTGAATAGCTGAATACATCCGTGACGAAGGTTCGTAGTTCTACCTGGTCATTCATTCCACCCGTGTCTAAGCGCAAGTAGCTGAAGCCTAAATTCTGTGATTTGCCAGCTCTGCTGTGAAAGCCTAAAAAAGTAATTCACAGCCTGAGGTACCCGTGGAGATTAGATCATCCCCACTTCCGGGCCCCTGACACGTGAGCTTGTCCCTGTGACCCAACAGTTAGGATGAATAGGGGTCGCGTGTATGACCGCGTTTTGAGACCCTTGTAAGTTAGGTCTCTTTCGTGGGCATTTGGCACAGAATGGATTGCACGCAGACCTCGCCCTGGGTCGTTTGGGGACGCTGCAGAAGGCTCCAGGCCCGGAGAGAAGCGAGAACTCCCGCCTCCGTGTCACCCGCGGCCGGGACCTGAAAAAGCCCCCACCCCAAGGCTTCCAGGTCCGCGCGGGACAGCGTAGAGATGCTCGTACAGCTGCGCGGAGAGCCGCGGGGCAAGACCCGAAGGCGTTCTTCCGCGGCACCCGTCTGGGCGGAGCTTTGGCTCGGCCCAACCACTTTCCTCGGGGAGGGGGGGTGTTTGGCCAATAGCGTCGTCCTAACGCTAGCGCTGATTCCCACGCTGCAGGTCCCTACTCTATCTTACAAGACTTCTTGTTCCTGCTGCCCTTTCCGTGACATCTAAAAATCCTTCCCTCTCCTTTCTGTCCCGTCTCCTCTGCGCCCTGCCCTGCTCACCTCCCCACCTCGCGTGGTGCGGTCCCAGTCGTTGGTCACGCGGTAGCGGGGGCGCGGCCAGCTCCCAACCTTGTAGATTCCTTTCTCGGTCTCTGCTAACGTCTTGGAGCGGCGTTGGCTCCTGGAACCATGCTGATCCGGAGACTCTTAACCTTCGTCCTCCTGACCGTGGTTGTTACCAGCGTCGTGGCGCAGCACGCGCCGCCGGTGGGTGAGCTTGTGCTGAGGGCGCGGAGAGGGGCTTGCGGGGGGAAGGGGGTGCACAGGTGTGGGCGTGGCAGGTCGGGGGATGGGGGGCAGCGAAAGGAACACCTGATCCAGGTAACATCCTTATTGGGGTCTGTGGTTTCCTGCTCAGGAGTGTGGGTGAACCTCACCCCGGATGGATTCAGTACAGCGGTAACAAGAAAACCTTTTAGCGAAATTCTAATCTCTGCAGAATGGTAGTTGTAACCTACACACCCCCAAATTTCAGGGATTACACTTGTTCTACCAGTTCCAGGCTCGTGTATCCTGAACTGCTGAGAGAAAAGGTTCCACTCGACTTGTGTACATAACTCAGTTAAGCTTGATGACTTTGGCATGTTCAGCCTTGTGATGAGGTGCTGAGGAAGTTGCAGCTAAGGATCCTGAGGGCCCTGGGAAAGGCCGAGGCGTCCCTAGGCAAGGCAGTGGGATCAGCCCAGACAGGCCCCATGTGGTTGCTGCGGATTTCACCCTGAGTCATGTGAACGCCTGTCGCATGGCTCTCCCCATGTGAACGTCTGTCCTGTGGCACTTTCCCCGCAAGGAAGTTCGAGAAACACAGACTTGATAACTTGCAAGAGGTAGTGAAGAACCAGCCTGACTCTTATTTTACAGAGGAGGAAGTAGACTGAGTGAGAAAATGTCTAGCCAGAGGTCAACACTTTTGTTTACTGAAGCATTACTAAACTCAAGCCTCTTTACACCCACTCTGGTGCTATTTCATAATTTTCTTCTTTAAAAGTAATAAGACTGTTTTTTTTCACCAACTGATCAGAAATATAGGAATTTGGATGCATCCGACCTGAGACTAGGTGAGAATATCTTAGGCGGGATATTGACAATGGGAGCAAGATGTGCTTTTTCTTCTTTTGTCTCTAAGGAGAACTGCCTTAAGAATAAAATGGTGGAATATTATGCAGTTATTAAAAGTTGACAGAACAGTATGTACAGTGATTTTAGTTAAAAGAAATGCACAGTAAATACATGTAGACAAGAATTGAAAGGGCATAAGGGAAATAAAATTAGTTTGCTTTAGTGTGGTTAAGGAATACTTTGATACCCTCAATGCCCTTCAGCCTATTCTACTAGGAAACACACCTGTAGTTGAACAAATTATTACTTTTTGTGTTGAGGGGGAATGCACACCACGGGCATCTGTGGGGCCTCTCAGTAAAGGACATTAGGAAAAACCTGTTTCATAATTTGGACTTTGGTTGTGTGATTTGGAGGTAGGTCTAAAAAAGGGGGTTTGCTGTAGATTGAATGCTTTTAGAAAGTGGCACAATTCTATAATTGGGTAAAGACGAAACATTCATTTATCAAGTGGAAGGGGTATTTGGTATTTTTTGCGTTGCACGGTACACTTTTGTCTGTGCTATCCCATAATCATAAGTGGCCTTGCTTTATTTCATTTTATCTTGTCTCCGAGTAAGCTTTAACTGAGGTAGGTATTTTATGAGATTGGTTGTATCCAATAGGAGAGCAGAAATGGCCTGTCTGTGAGTGTCAGACCAACTTGTGATAATATTAAGATCTGGTTGTGAACCTCAGAGAAGTTTCAGAAGTCAGGGGCTGCTATTTTCTTTCTTTCTCTCTTTCTTTCTTCTTTCTTTTTTACTTTTTCAAGTAAAAGTATTTTAAAGACTGTTTTTACAACCAGAAGAATCAACAGTCTCCATGAATTTAATAATTCTTATCTATTATGTCAGTGCAAAAGTAATTGCAGTTTTGGACCTTGAATTTTAAATCATAACTAGGCTCAAACACATCTTTATTAATCAAAATAGGAATTATTACAATTCTTCACATTTTCACCAGTGAGAAATGAGTTTGTTTATTCCTCTAGCATAAAAACTCATGTTTCGGAATTCAACAAACTGAACTCTTGGATTCGATGAACTTTTGGAAGGTATTTTCTGCATCCTGCTCATTGTGGAAGTATTTTCCCTGCAAAAAGTTGTCAAGATGCTTGAAGAAGTGATAGTCGGTTGGTGAGATATAATGGATGAGGCAAAACTTTGTAGCCCAATTTGTTCAACGTTTAAAGCATTGGTTGTACGATGTGTGGTGTGGTGTTGTGGAGAAGAATTGGGCCCTTTCTATTGACCAATGCTGGCTGTAGGTGTTGGAGTTTATAGTGCATCTCATTGATTTGCTGAGCATACTTCTCCGATGGAATGGTTTTGCTGGGATTGAGAAAGTTGCAGTGGATCAGACCAGCAACAGACCACCAAACAGTGATTATGACCTTTATTTGGAAGCAAGTTTGGCTTTGGAAAGTGCTTTGGAGCTTCATCTCGTTCCATCCATTGAGCTGGTCATCACCAGTTATTGTATAAAATCCATTTTTTGCCACATGTCACAATCTGATGGAGAAATGTTTTTTCGTGTAGAGTAAAAGAACATGATGCTTCAAAATGACAGGTGTTTTTTTTTTAATTTTTGGTCAGCTAACGAGGCACCCATTTACTGACCTTTCAGATTTACTTCAAATGCTGAATGACCATGAAATTGTTGAGGTTGAGAACTTCGGCATCTTTTCGTTAAGTTGTAAGAGGATCAGCTTTGATCATTGCTCTCAGTTGGTCATTGTCAACTTCTGATGTTCAGCCACTAACGCTCCTCATTTTCAGGGCTCTCATCTCCTTAAACTGTACATTTGTTAGCAGTTCCTGAGCCAAATGCATTGTTGATGTTGTGAGTACTCTCCACTGCTTTCTGACCCATTTTGAATTCAAATAAGAAAATTACTCAAATTTGCATTTTGCCTAACATCATTTCCATAGTCTAAAATAAACAGCAAATAATAAATCATTAGGAAAAACACATAAAGGAAGAAATGTTCATTAAAATGATGTAAACATAACCAAATTTATTTAAGAACATATTCCAATATCAAACAGCAAATTTCAACAGTGCAAAACCACAATTACTTTTGTACCAACCTAATAGAAGAATGGTTGTCAAACTCTAGTCCAGCTACTGGTGTCAGTTTGGAAAGCTGCTTTCACAAGTCATTAGTGAAAAATGAGGGCATAAAATAAAATTACCTGTTAGCTAGAATGTTAGCTTTGATTTTGATTTTGTAGCTTTCCAATTTTTGTTGCTAAAATGTTTTTCTTTTATGTGTGTGGTTTTTTGTTTTATTTAACATCTCCATTTGGAAGAATAAAAATTTGGATTCCCCTGTGCTAGTTCCCTCTTAATTATTTTACTGATCTGGAAAATTCTGGGAGCCACTGGCTGAAAGGATCTTTGTAACTTCACAAAAGTTTAGTGACCTCATTCTCTGACAAAAGTAAGCAGTTTTTCACTTCAAATCATTTTGTATGATAAATTATTTGAAACCACACAGTAACAAAAGATATTTCAAAACTACTTCTGATAAATGAATAATGAAGACCAGCTTTCAATTACACACAAAAGTCATTTGATTTGGAATGGCTGTGGACTTTGTGTTACTTTGTTTTTGAGGCTTTTCAGAACATGACATTTTAAGGTCCTCCCGAGTCATTCTTTACTATTGATTCTATTAAAAGACCTACTAAGAGATGGCAGTGAAAGACAAGTCTGGAGAGAGCAATGGCTATGGTATCATCCAGGGCTCAGCAGACTTTTTTAAGGATTTTGGAATCTATGCTAAAAACTGGGAAGCCATTGGATGTTTTTAAACAAGATAAAGTTTTCACTTTAAAAAGCGGATTGGAAGGGAGTGAGGGTGGATGCAAGGATGTAGTCCAAGAGAGAAAACAGGGTGACTTACAGGAGGGTGATGCTACTAGAGAAGTAGAGCAATGGATAGTTCTAGAGAAAATTAGGTAGACTGAGCAGATCGAAGAGTTGAATAAGGATGAGGGACAGATACCTTTCTGAGGTGCTCAGCTGGAAAATGGTGCCATCATGATCAGGGAACAGGTGGAGGGAAAAATTGGGGGCTGGAAAAATGGAGACCATTTTCATCAGGTTATGTGGAATTTCAGGTAGCTGAGATATTCAGCAGACTTTAGGATGGAAGCTCAGAAGAGAGAGATTCGGAGTCTTAGGCATTTTATTCGAAGCCATTGTAACAGGTGACCACTGAACAGATAGAGAATATAGAAGGAGAAGAAAATAAGAGGCCTAGGCAAAGGCCAGGGGACCTGCATGTGTGTGTGTGTCAGGCAGAGAAGAACCAACAAAGTTAAAGCAGCAGCCAGAATGGGAAAGTGAGTGTTGCGGAAGCTCAGAGACAGTGGGACAGGTTCCCTATGTGAATGCCATTGAGATGCCAACTGTCTGTTGTACTTGGTAACTGGAGGGCATTGGTCACCTTGGCTAGAGCAGTGTTGGGAACAGGTAATAGATTACGTTAGGCTGAGGAGTGTTCAGAAGGAAAGAAATCAGGAGAGATGAATATTCTCTGTAGTAAATCTGAGCAGATATCTAAAATGAGTGAAAACTAAACATAATGGTTCAGTAATTGCTGAATTGAACTTTTTATGGATTAGCTTCTCATATGAGTAGTAACATTGTTGACATTGTTTCCTGAATCGGCTTTTAGCAATGATTTCCAGAAATTTTTCAAAATCACATTAAATCCCATTTGTCCTACCCACTTTTATTATAGTGCATCTGCTTTTCCCTAGTACTCCAGGGATACTCTATTTGCCGAGTCAACACATTTGTCATGCCTACTGTGTGCCAGACTCTGTTCCTAGTGCTGGCAACAGGTCAATGAACAATATAGAAAGGCCCCTGCCCTCATGGTCTTATCCCATTCCTTTTACCTAAATATGTGTTGTTTAGTAGGGTGCTAGCCCATCAAAGGTTAGAAAACAAATTAAAAATTGCATGTTCAATTGAATTTGTTATATGTGCAAGAAATGCACCTTTTTTTTTATTCAGTAGGTGTGTACCTAACTGCTGTACATAGAGCCGCAAGCAGGCGAGCGAAGCTTCATCTGTATTTACAGCTGCTGCCCATAGCTTTCATCACTGGCTGAGCTCCACCTCCTGTCAGATCAGAGGCATTAGATTCTCATAGGAGCACGAACAAACTGCACATGCACATCCTCCCATCCCCACGAAACCAGTCCATGGTGCCAAAAAGTTTGGGAACTGCTGACATAGAGAACATTTTAAGAAAAATATTTAGAAAATAGTTGTTGAATTAAAGACTTTAAAATCGCTTTGTTAGAATTGTTCAGCTTTTTTTCTGATGGAATGAACACTGGTGTGTGCTACATAATATCTTTAAATTACTTTTCATTGCCTTTTTTTTTGAGTAGAATAAGACAAGTACGGAGGGATTTCTGAACTTTTTTTTTCATTAGGTCTTTTCATTGAGGTTCTCAACTGATTTCATAGGACTCAGGTATTTTAAGAAGCTGTATGAGTTATGTCATTTCTTTTAGGTGTAGAACATTTAAGTCACTAATGGAAGAATTTTCACTATAGGCTATACATATTATTTTCCTAAATATAGTTTGTCCAGGAGGTCTATAATTAGCTTTCTTAATGAATGGGGAGGACATAAAGACTGATTAATTTCAAAGAGAGTCAAGTTCTTGTCAAATAACCAGAATAATTAGAGAATCCACTGACCCAGAAAGTGTTATAAAATGTTTTATAGAGATTTCTCATCACTTCCTCTGACCTTAGGAAGCAAAAATGAGGAAAACTATGCGAGAGATTAATTGAGATTAGAAGTTTGTTGTGTTTTTTCCCCTCTGACAGCGTAGCACGCACGGTATACCAAGCAGACTGCATAATATTCTTAACCTATCATCTATTTAAATGTTTACTTATCTTGATAAGGTCTCTTATTAAAACCATGTGTAGTTAAATTTAGAGACAGTGAGAAATTTTAAATAACAAATGAGCTCATTATAATTCTATTTTAAGTCTATATGTAGATTTTGAAGCTGTCTTTCTTTGTAGAAGTCTCCCTTTTTTTTTAGATGAGGATGTAGCTGTTTATGCCCAAATCTAACCTGTTTAAAATGACTTTTTTACCCTTTACTCTTACAGCCAGATTTTATATAGATTTCATGTCTGTATAATGCATTTTTATATGTTGCTGCTGGTGTTATAGTAAAATGTCTTACCGGCCTCAGACTCCTACATGTATGATGGCTATGTTGCTCACTTCTGGAGCAGGTTGAATTCTCTCCTAAAACTTGACAGAGCACTTTTAACTTTCCTCACAGTTGTTTTGTAAGAAATAAGCCTTGTAGTTTGATTTTTATATTGACTTTGGAACCCAGGTCATTCAAATATAATTATTAGAGAGAGATAAAGATCATTAGTTTCATACACTTGCTGCATAGATTCTATTAGTTATCAAAAGCCCTGAAGGAAGTACAGATTGTTTCCTATTAGGAATTAAATTAAGGCATTGGTTTTATTGCTATCTCTGTGGGAAGCTATGAGAGAGAGAGCAGCAAAGGCTAGGATGGGGGCGGCTGAACCAGACTGGTTCTGTTACCAGCTATGTGACCTTTAAATCCCTGCTGGAGCTGAGCCTTGCATCCAGAACATGACCCTAAAGTTTCTGATCACTTGTATCAAATGAAGTGAAAAGAGTGGAGGCTTTAGCTAGAAATAAATGATAAAGATTTATTTAAAGATCTTAGGGTTTATAAACCATAAACACTAGGCAATACCCAGTGTTCCCAAGAGAAGAGAAAGGCTAAGAGTTCTTAAAGTAAAAAGTACCCATTCTTGAGAAGAATCAGTTCTGCATTCTTAGTCTCTGAATTGGTCTGAGTTGGTGATCCTGATGACCAGGGGTGGCCAACAAGTCGATCGCGGTCGACCAGTCAGTCGATCGCGAGGCCAATTTTGGTCGATCGTCGCTCACTCGCAATGTCTGGGGTGGAATTCCGTGTACCATGGACTTTGAAGCGATTGTAGAAGACAAAACTTTCTAGCAATAGTTTAATGCATTCTGGGAATTTGCCAAGGTCATAAATTCCTAGAATTCTGACAGCCTGACACTGTGATCTCCGCCCACCCAGACAATACATTTTGACTTATGTGTTACACTTGTCACC
>PVKE010020614.1:0-18552 GCA_004027555.1 Craseonycteris thonglongyai | reverse complement strand
CTAATGATACATTATCTGAATTCAAATCCTGGCATACCAATTTACTAGTTTTGTGACTTTGAGCTAATCATTAAATCTAGCGAGGATTTAGTTTTTTATTTGTTTTGTTTTGTGTTGTTTTATCTGTGGAATGGAGAGAATAATGGTACTTACCTCAGGGAGTCATGTTATTGGACCAAAATTCATGTGCCTAATACTTTAAAGGGCCCAAAATCAAAATATCAGAATCTGGAGTAAGGAAAGGTTTATTGATCTAGAAGGTGCCATCTGAGAAGATGGGAGACCTAGTAGTGTCTCAAATCCATCTTAAGAAAGTACAGAGATCAGGCTTCTTTTATGTCAAAGGAAGGGAAAATGGGAGGGGCAAGAGGTGATTGATGACTGCACACATTTGGGTGTGAGCAGAGGTCCCAGGAAGACTGCAAAAACAGTTTTGTTCTTAGTCCACTGATTCTAGTTGATGTGAGTCCAGTCATAAGCCTACTGTAAATCTTTGATAAACAGTCATTATTTGTGTATCCACTTCTCTTATTTCCTCAGGAGAGCTACCTTCTGGTAAGGATCTGTTTCTGTAAATTTAAGCAGCAAGCAGAATTCCTTTATATGCAAGAAACTATTAACTTGACGGTTATGGGAACAAAGCAGACCTGAGCAAGGAGTCAGAGAGGTTGAGCATTGCACTCTGTAACAGTTATAAGGCAATAAAATGAGTTATGAGTTACTGAGGTAGTTACATGCATGAAAAAAAGTTATAAAGCTAAGAACAATGGCCAAGAACAGAATTAACACTCTCTAAGCATGAACTACTACTTTTATTAGGTATAAGGAATATTAGTGCAATTTGTGTCTTTTTGATGTTCAAAGTTATAACCTCACAAAATTACAAAAGTAATTCAATGAAAAAAATATAGTATATTTAGTGTGTCAGGATGGCTCAGTGGGCTGAGCACTTGTCTTGCAGCTCCGGGGTCCAAGGATTGAGTCCCAGCCCCAGCTCATGGAGACCCACATGCTGAGCAGGTGTGTGCCCCCAGTTCAATTCTCATGAGGGCGAGCAGTATGTGGAAGGCCCCTCACTGGTTCCTGCCCTGTGCAGTGCCATACCCACCTGTGGAATGAAACTATATAGAAAACTTACGATGTGCCGCTGTGAAGACTGCTCTGAGCCCTCCTCCTTCTCCTTCTCCCTCTCTCTCTCTCTCTCTCTCTCTCTCTCTCTCTCTCTCTCTCTCTCTTTCTCTCTCTCTCTCGGCCTCTCTCTCTCTCTTACTGCCAAAAGCAATAAAAATAAATTTTACAAAAATAAAATGATATTAGAATTAGACAGCCATAGGAAAAATAAATAAATAAAAATAAATCCCCACTGAAGTTTCATACTTTATACACAAATTAATTCAGAATGAGTAACAGACTTAGATGTAAAATGTTAAACTATAAAACTTTTAGGAAAAACATGAGAAAATCTTCAGGATCTAGAGCTAGAAAAAGCATTCATAGACTTAAACTATAAAAGAAAAATTGATCATTTGTATCGCAACAAAATTTTAAAACATTTAAACTCCAAAAGACCCTGCTAAGAGTATGAAAAGATAGCTTATCTACTAGGGAAAATTATTTTCAATTTATATATTTGACAGACAATTAGTAACTGGAATATATAAAGAATTCTCAAAATTCAGCAGTATAAAAACCCAAGTAATACAATTGGAAAGTGGACAAAAACAAGAATAAACATTTTACCAAAGAGGATATACATATAATATTCACATAAGCTGAAAATTAATTCAGCCTCATTAGTCATTAAAAAAAATGCAGACTAAAAATAAACAGTAGTCAAAGCAACAAAGGCAGGGTCCACACATACTCTGCAGGTGGGAATATAAAATGGTATAGTCACTTTGAAAAACATATTGGCAGTTTCTTAAAACACTAAACATACAACTACTATACAACTTGACAATTCCATTCCTGGGAATTTATCTTAGAGAAACAGAAGTGTATGTTTATATAAAAACCTGCATATAAATGTTCACGACAGCTTTATTCAAAGTGGAGAACTGTAAACAACCCAGATGGCCTTCAATATGTGAATGGTTATACAAACTGTGGCATATCCATGCCACCAAACATTCCATGGCAAAAAAAGAAAAGACCAAACAATTGATATACACATCAACTTTGAGGAATCTTCAGGAATTAAGCTGAGTGAAAAATATCAATATCAAAAGATCACATACTGTCTAATCCAATTTATATTACACTTTTGAAATCACAGAAATTTAGAAATGGTTAACAAACTGGTGATTGACACAGGTCAAGAACCAGGAAAAAAGAGTCAATAGTGAAAATATTAAAGTGCAATGGAGGGATATTTGTGATGATGAAACTGTTCCATATCTTGACCATGTCGATATCAAAATCCTGGTTGTGATATTGTAGCATAGTTTTGTAAGATGGTACCGTTAGGGAACACAAGTAAAGGGTATTTTCTCATAACTTGTGTATTTTCTTACAACTGCATGCTAATTACCTCAAAACAGAAAAGTTAATTTTAAAAAGAGTTATGACGCTCACAGATTCTAACAAACAAACAAACAAACAAACAAACAAACAAATAGACAAACACTTCACCATTAATCAGAATTTTAATTGGACCCATTTAAACAGAAACATAGCTTGTTTCTCAAGACTATAAGAGAATATTTTTTTCTTTATTGGTTGGTGTTTTCTCCTTATCAAGAAAGTCTTCCTTGGGGATGCTGGGATGGCTCAGCAGGTTGAGGGCACATTTTGCAGCCCCAGGGTCCAAGGATCAAGTCCCAGCCCCAGCCTGTGTGGACCCATATGCTGAACTAAAGTGCGCTTCCTGTGTGGGAGGCCCTTGGCCCAGTTCCAGCCCTGAAGGGCCCTCCACCCACTTGTGTGAAATGAAATTATGCTGAAAACTGATGATGTACAACTATGGAGACTGCTCTGGGCCCTCCCCCTTCTCTATCTCTCTCTGTCAAAACAACAAAATAAATCTTTAAAAAACGTCTTCCTTATCTTCATCTAAATAGTGCATGCTCTATCAGTTTACTTGCTCTGAACCTAATGAAAGAGAAAGGGTCACCATTCTTAGACTATCATTCCTCAATAAAAAATGATGTTTTAAAATGAAAATAATTAGATTATTGTATTTCAACTGATAATTTATGACATGACTGTCTGACCCATCTGTTCAAATGACAGCATTTCATAACCTCTTTAGTTTCCTCAGTCTTGGAAAGAGAAAACATACCAGTTAAGAGCCTGGATACTCACTTTGAGATGTTCCCCTTTTAATTAAAGGTGTTGAAACACCTTTCCTTTGTGAATATTTCTACTTTTTTACTAGGACTTGAGCAATGGGAAATATTTTGGTACTTATTGTATCAGTGGGATATTTCTATTTTGGAAGAGAATATTCATTGTTGAGCAAGCACGTGCCTTAACTTTCTAGTTTTCTTCCAAAGCCTTTCCTTCTTTTTTTTTCCCCAAGGCTTGATGAGTCAGTTGCAATTACAAAAGAGAAATGACTGGGCCTGGAGCTGTCCTTAAATTTAAGACTGCGTTAATATTAGGTGGTATATGGTGGCATTGACAGTGGCACTAGGGTGTGTGACCCTCAGGGTCCAATGGGTTGAGAAACTCATGGTCATTGTCCCTGCTCAATGAGTTATATTATAGCATGCTTTCTTCTTGGAAGGGGGCTGGCACAGCCTGGGATTACTCAAGAAGGCCAACTCTATCTCCTAGAATCTCTTTGGTTGCTCATAAAAATTTATTCAACTGATATTTGAGCCATGTGCTATTCTCTCAAGCACAATCAACTTTTATAAATGATAAAAAAATGGATTTGGAGGGTTTTATGACAGAAAAAAAAAATGCACGTAACCATGCGCAAATGGCATGGTTACGTGCATTTTTTTTTCTGTAAAAAAATGCTGTAAAAGCTTTTCTCCTGGGTTTCAGTTATTTGCCTTCTGCTTTTCATTTTTAAAAAACAAAACCAAAGAACCACCACAATAATTAAAAAAAAAAAGTTTCTTCTTTGTTTTCTTAATTTTATTAATGACAGTGACAATTGTGCAGGAATGACCTCAAACGCACCATCTCGATGGGAACTTAGCATCACAATGAGACGTTTTGATCTCACATGAGAGAATTGGAATGGTTTTATTGTCATCGTTTTTTAACGTAGGGAATATGTTGGTTTTTCCACTTAAACTAAGAGATAAAAAAGGAATCAGAGACTGATTTATTATAATACAGAAGTCTAGACAAGGATGTGCCTTCAATGTCTATAACAAGTGATAAGACTTCTTTCTATGCATCAGCATGATCTCAAATTAGATGGCCTTCCATTGGTTGCCTTTAATTCCCACAAACTGTATGCAAGACATAAAAAAGTGTGTTTGATCTTCAACATCATCAAGATGCTGGTTGAAGCCTATCTTAAAAACAAAGTGAAACAATGAATGAGTATGACAGTGCTTTGTAAACTTTCAAGTGTTTGTGATATCAGAACAAAATAAATGATAAGTGTAGGTAGGAGCATAATTCTGCACATTATCTCTAATAGAAAACAAATCCTTCGAAAACAGGCTTTTGCCATTGTTTACATTTGTAATTTTCCTCTCCTGATAGCCACCTCAGTCTTCTGGTCCCTATTCAACTTCGTGTTCAATATATAAGTGATGATTTTTCAAAGCCCACTGTGAATGTGAACTTAAAAACCATGTTACAAATGACTCTCATGAATAAAGGCATTCAGTCAAGGCTTAAATTATTTTATACATATTGATCAATTAACTGGCCTTCATTGTTTTTTTCTTTTTTTTTTAAGATTACTTCTTTGAGATGGGAAATTGGGGGTCAGAGCAGACTCCATAGTTATACATCATTAGTTGTGACATGGTTTCATTCCACACAGGTGGATGTGGGGTCACACAGAGTGGGAACCAAACTGGGGCCTCCTGCATGGGAGGCGAGAATCTTTATGCTGTGTCATCCTGGTGGTTACCAGCTACACTGCAGTTCAGCATATGGGTTTACATGGGCTGGAGCTATTATTCAATTCCCAGACCTCAAAGTTGCAAGGCAAGTACTTAACCTATTGAGCTATCTCAGCATCCTCAGGCCTTCATTCTTTCCTCTAATTTCTTTGATACTTTCAAATTGTAAGTCAAAATATCTAAATATATGAAATTGAAGCAGAATGTTTTAAATGAGATTTAAGTTAAATCAATTAACTCAATTCCACAATCTCTCCTCAGCCTGGTACTGTGCTTTGGAAATGAAGCTACAAATAAGATGTAGACATTACCATGTAAAAATCCTTAGAGGACTGCAGACAAGAGAAGAAATAATATGTATAAAGTGTTGGTGGGGACTGTGTGGGGGAAGAATGCTTAATATTTACTTTGGAGGTATGAGTGTTTCTGGAAAAGTTTACTAAAGGAAGATGACATCTGACTTGAGCCTAAAAACATAGGTCAAATGCTAAGAGGCAAGAAAGACAGTCATGTGCTGTGGAAGAGCATTCATCTTCAATCTCTTCCTTTCCATGTAGGAAAATAAAAGGATCCTATAAAATGAGTCTTAGCTTCACTAATTTCTCCAAGAAGCAAAATATATTGACCCTAGGCATTAGAGTATTGCCAAGAGAGGCCCTAGTACCAAATGCTAGGTCTCTAGTTCCTTTATAATTTGAAGGATAGCCAATATTCTGTGGTTAAGAAGCATGGGATTTGGCATCAAACAAGATTTGGGTTCAATCTCAGTTATGCTACTTGAGCAAATTACAAGGGGTGGTCTAGAAATTTGCAGAATGGGGGGTTATTGGTGCAATGGGAGTACTTGTGCATACAGTTTGATTTGTGACTTACCAGTATGTGTGCCATATTTCAGCCTACTTCCATCTGTGTTCTTTCAGATACCTCGGAAGAAGTACAGCACACATAAAGAAAACCCCAAGTATAGATAAAATGGAATATAGTACCATCATTAAATTCCTCACACAACAAGGGAAAACACCTTAAACCACTTTGGAAGTGATGCTAGCAGTTTACAAGACTGCTGCCCTGGAAAATCCATGATTTATAAGTGGCATAGCCTTTTCAAGCAAGACAGAGAGTCAGTTGAAGATGACCTCCATCCAGGACACACTAATGAGGCCACTTTCTCAAACATTGTCAAAAAAGTTGAAAACTTATAGTGGAAGATGTCAGAATTAATCAAAAGCAACTTGCAGAAGTAGTTGGAGTATCACCTACAGTCATTTAAATATTCTCCATCAGCATCTAAGGATGTTAAAAATCCATGCAAGACGGGTACTGAGAATGTTCACACCATTTCAAAAACAACAGCATCTCTCATGTTCACAAAAGTTTTTGGACTTCTACGGAGAGAACAAAGACCAAGGTTTAAACTGGATTGTCACTGGAGCTGAAACTAGGATTCCTCATTATGAGCCTGAGTCTGAGTCTGAGCCAAAACAAGCCCTGCACCCTCCATGGGAAGTAAATGCAAAGATAAATGAATGGAACTATATTAAACTAAAAAGCTTCTGCACAGCAAAATAAATCACCAACAAAACAAAGAGGTAACCATTTGGATGAAAGAAGATATTTGCAAACAACACCTCTGATAAGGGGCTAATATCCAATATATATTAGGAACTCACACAACTCAACAACAATGAAAACAAAAAACAAACAAACAAAAAAACAACCCAATTAAAAAAATGAGCAGAGGACCTGAACAGACACTTCTCCAAGAACAGATACAAATGGTCAACAGATACATAAAAGAGTGTTCAGTTTCACTAACTATTAGGGAAAATGTTTAATTTTGAAACATGGGTCTGGCTTCCTAATGTTCATAAGAGGAAAATATGATCTAAAGGTACCTGTGTCTTCCATGAATGGAGTCATGCTGAAAGCTAAATGGGTATCCAGTGCCTCCCTCACTGTCAGAGAGTGAAGCCCGCTCGGCTGCTTCGCCTTGCTCCCAGAAGCAGCAGCTACGCCAGCATTGACTCTCTGGACCTCACATGGCAGGGGCCAGCTGGGTCCCTGAGGAAATCCTCAGGCTGGGGAGGGTCACTGTTTAGCCTGCAACAATCTGTAGGAACTTGTACTCCAGTCCTGAAATGTGGTTCATTGTGCGGCTAGGTTATTAACTATTGACTTTTATTTTAAAATATATATTCTGTGCTCTTGGCTGCCCCCACTGATCTGGTTATAATGTGTTGTGTCTAATGGAAAAGTACAAAGGGAAAAGATGAAAAATCAAAGACTTACTAAAACTACAACAGCAGTTGACGGCAACCCCAATTTCTGCATGCAAATGAAATCCTTCTGCCAATCATCAATGTTCCAATTTAATCCATTGCCCCAATATTAAATATGATGTTTCATTGGGTACATTATGCTCTGGCTCTTATTCATGTGACTTTTTTTTTTTTCTGTCCAGAAATATATTCTTATTTGGGGTTTCTCTTGTCTTTTTATTTGGTGCTCTAATTTCTTTTCTTTTTCATTTATATTTTCCCCATTTTAGATTTTTTTGGGGAGCAGGGAGAAGTAGAATGTTTCAAAAGAAATTACACTAAGATTTCAATTTAGCATTAACAGAAAACCATTTTGCTAATGCTTCCTGTGGCATGTACATGCACACACACACCATCTTTGTATAACAAAACAAAACAAAACAAAACTATGTGCCATGCATTACACTAGGCATTGAGGCTACTAAAGATTATTATAATAAGCTTTCTATCTTGATAGGGTGGTCTTCATTTGTGGAGTTATTCATCCTAATTTCTTCCTGTGAAAACACCCTGGGACTTTGTCTAGTTCCTTCATATTTATTTATTTATTTATTTATTTATTTATTTATTTATTGACACAGAGAGAGAGAGAAAGAGAGAGAGAGAGAGAGAGAGAGAGAGAGAGAGAGAGATACAGAGACAGAGAGAGAACTGAACTGGGGGCACTCCCCAGTTCAGCATATGAGTTTGCACGGGCCGGGGCCGGGATTCGATCCTTGGTCCCTGGGGCTGCAAAGTGAGCGCTTAACCCACTGAGCCATCCCGGCTTCCCCTAGTTCCTTCATTTTTATGGAAGGTACCCACAGTTTTCTTCAATGGCCCAGTCTTATTAAGGACTAATGCATTAACCATTTACTGCTGATACTTACTGCAGAAAACTACTAATTAAATGTGGGGAATAATATCAGATGTAATTAATGTTGTGCAGTATTTCCATATTATATAAAATACTCCATGCATTTAATAGCATTTGCATTCCCTAATAGAGCTGCATATCCTTTCCATGCAGCTTATTCATAATAACCTCCTTGTTTACTATTTTTTTTATAAGCCATGGGCACTTTTATAGCTTCCGTTGCTTATACTGGTCTTAGCTTTGCTTTACTTTTCTTTATCTCAAAATTGTTTAATCACCTTCACCTATAGCTTGTATGCCTTAGGGTGAAATGTCACACTTTCCAACACATCTGTGTCTGAAAGTAGTCCCTAAAATACACTGATACCTGACTGCAGGTAGAAGTACCAAAGCCCTTGCACCCTCTGTTTGAAGAGATAATTTTCTTATTTCCCAGAGGTCTGTCCCATTGCAACCATATTCTTAAAGAGCCCTCTCTCTTGAAACTCAAAGAGCTCTTTGCCTCTGATTTTGAGAAAATTCCAATAACTGTAGGTGAAACTCTATCTACTTTTGAAAAACTACTTTCTATATAGTAGCAAAGTGTGCTAAATCTATAAATTTTAATCTCACTGCTCTGTTTCTTTTCTATCCAATCTTGCCTCACTTATTTTTATATTCATCCATTAGATCACTCTATTAAGAACCTTCTAAAAAAAAAACTCAATCTACATAATTAACAACTTTAAATTCTCTTATCTGGGCTTCTTTATATACCCATCTCACTCATATGTTAAAAAAAAGAGAGAGAAAGAGAGAGAGATTGCTTTATCTACTGTACCAATCAAACAGACGTTCATATCTGTAATTGCTGTGACCATAGCGTGCTCATGGAGATTTTTTATCCCCACAGTTTGAATGAAGCCAGGTTATCATGAACTACTGGGGTCTATTAGGCATCTCTGATAACCAGAGAACAAGGGCAGCTGGGAGGCCCGGAGAGAGCTCGCTGTTAATCTCCCCCTTTTTAGTCTAACTATAAACATACTTCGTGACATAACAAGTTCCTTGGAAGACGTAAATCATGTCTATAAATCCAAAAGGCTGATGTGAATAATTGTTTTTGTGGAAACAGATGTGGACAAAAAAATCATGTACACTGGAAAAGAAAAAGAAAGCACTGTCTCTGCTTAGCCAAAGTAAAGATAATTATTTCAAGCTGATCCAAAATTTTAAACAAAGTTGCACCTAAGGAAATGTCAATCTAATGATTTCCCCAGACTCTATGTGATTTTTATCAATCACATTACAAGGATTAGGGAACCCAACTGTAGTCCCTTGAATGTACTTCAAGTTATCTTTCTTTTTATAACCAATTCTTTTTTTTTTTTTAAGATTTATTTATTGGTTTTGACAGAGAGAGATACAGAGTCAGAGACAGAGAGAAGGGGGAGGGCCCAGAGCAGTCTCCATAGTTGCACATCATCGGTTCCTCCACATAGTTTCATTCCACGGGTGGGCGCGGGGCTGCACAGGGCAGGAACTGGGCTGGGGTCTCACCCCGGTGAGAACCGAACTGAGGGCACTCCCCGGTTCAGCTTATGAGTCAGCACGGCTGGGGCCGGGATTCGATCCTCAGTCCCCGGGGCTGCAAAGTGAGCGCCCAACCCACTGAGCCATCCCAGCTTCCCCTATAACCATTTCTTAATAGAAAAAGTAAGCACGCTTTCCTGATGAGAACATACTTGTATCTTGGGAACATGGGTGGTGCAGAAGATATTTTTTTACCTGCTTTCTATTATCAACTAATAATGAAACAAAATCCTTCTCAGGGCTTAGAATTTCCTTCCTAAATCAGTCTTTAAGTAACTCGTCTGCTTTCTCATGGCCCTCAGGCTTTTGACTCTGCCCCACAATACATACTGTGGTATCATCGTACCTTCATTATCTGCTACCACATTCCCTGTAACATAGCTTCCAGATGCCCCTATAGAATCTTTTGAATTCAATTAGATTGAAAGTACCTTCATTTATGATAGATATTATAGATAGATAGATTAGATAGATAATAATGATGATCGATGATAGATAGATAGATAGACTCAAAAGTTAGCCCTCTTTTCATAATTTTTGATTAAGTCTAGTGCTGACAAAGATTCTGATTTCTAAGACTCCTCAAAGGTAGCTCTAACATCTCAAGTCATATTTGCAATATCTGCCCCCAAAAGGTCATTCCAATATGGTTCAGTGTCAAATATCTGCACTGACAAAAGCATCTTTTCTGATGGACTCTTTTATTGAACATAAAGCCTCTCATACAGTATTGAATATACAGAGGGTTATTTAATCCTTTCATATAATATATGCTATCAATTTTTGCTATTATATTTCTATTCCACCTCCAAGTAACAGCCACAGGTAATTACATTTATTCTAGCTGAAGGACACTTCTGTGTTAGGTGGTAATTATTTAGCATCTGTTTCTCAAGCACGATGAGAAAGACTATCTGCTATTTTTCAAATTATACATTTTACTTCTATTAACTTGTTTTCTTCTTTCTAATCAATTTCAGAAAGACTTCAGTGTGTTTTACTGATTAACTTAATTCTAGTGGAAAACAAGCAAGACTCTATGGCTGTGAATTAATTACATACTGTCCAACATATGCAGAATAGTACATACTGCTAGATTAAGAATTACTTTAAAACTCTCCTCAAAGCATCGCAATGTGTCTGATTGTTTTTACTTTTCCTCTTTTGTTCCCTGACACTTATGAAGAGAGTTATAAATATTATAATCAGGGAAGCCAGGATGGCTCAGCAGGTTAAGCTCTGGCTTTGCAACCCCAGGGTCTGAGGATCAAGTCCCCAGCCCTGGCTTGTTCGAACTTATATGCTGAACTGGGATATGCTTCTCATGTGGAAGGACCCTCTGGTTCAACCCCTGGCTCACAGGGGCATGCCTCCCATGCATAAGGCCCCAGGCCCAGTTCCCACCCTGTGCAGCCCCTTGCCCACCCGTGGAATGAAACCATGTTGAAAATAGATGATGTACAACTATGGAGACTGCTCTGGGCCCTTCCCCTTCTCTCATCTCTCTCTGTCTCTGTCTCTCTCTGTGTCAAAACAATAACATAAATCTTTTAAAAAAGTAAATAAATATAATAAATATTAGTGATATTTGCAGTGCTCTTTAATTAAAGGGAAAAGAAATGATAGACGTGGCTCTCCTTCATTATTAAGCACTGCAATACATTTCCTGCAGTCACAGCCACCCTCATGCATTCTTTTCCAGACCACGTTATGTCAAAGAGGATGAGAACCTCAGAGTGTGGGCAGGAAGTATTCCATGAAGGCTGATTCTGTATATGTTTTCTGGGCTTCCACACACCTAATGTATACCTCCATAGTAACCAGAAACTCCTATCAATTGACATAATTAAAGGCACAAAAATGTTTAAGAGACTTTTGTTGTTGTTGTTTTTGTTTTTTTTGAGATTTATTTATTTATTTTTATTTTTTTAATTGTTTTTGACAGAGAGAGAGAGAGAGAGAGAGAGAGAGATACAGAGACAGAGAGAACTGAACTGGGGGCACTCCCCAGTTCAGCATATGGGTCTGCACGGGCCGGGGCCGGGATTCAATCCTCGGTCCTCAGCTCTGCAAAGTGAGAGCTTAACCCACTGAGCCATCCCGGCTTCCCTAACTTGTGTTTTTAATGTTATAGTATAATAACATTTCCATAAACTATAGTCCATAGATCACTTGCATAAGGAAAACCTTAAGTGATTGTGGAAAAGTCAGATGCTCAGAGGCCATCTCAGATCGAATAAATCCTAATCTTTGTGGATCGTCTCCTGAATTGTTGGCAGACTTCCCAGGTGACTCATAAACATGCTAAAGTTTAGAACTACTCTAGGGATGTGGTCAGTGAATAGTACTATGCTTACTGAAGAAGGCTGGGCTTGACACTTAGGAGATAGTGTTAATACATATTAATAGGTAATAACAATATTTGCAAATAGCATTCATTATGGGTTATTAGAAGATAAATAATCATTGAATGCAGTGATAGGTAGAAAAGTGATTATGCAAAGTGCTGCTCAAACTTTCTCATGCATACAGATCAGCTGGAGATCTATTGAAATGAGGATCTGGTTCAGTAGTTCTTGGATGTGACTACAGAGTGAACATTTCTAACAAGCTCCCAGGGGAGACTGGAGCTGCTGGTCTGTGGATCACAGTTTGAGTAGGAAGGATTAAGAAGGTTTAAAAGAAGGTTTAAAGGAAAGTTCCCAAGAACCTCTGGTGAATAGTTACTTCAAATAACTATTTGAAGTATAATAAAGTATAAAAATACTATAAATAACTATTTGAAGTGTAAAAAAATGTATTTTATTGAGCAGACTCCAACATTGGTAGTGGGAACCCAAAAAGTTATTGTTCAGTTTGAGACCAAGGAATTATAAATACTTTTGTAACTGTTTTCTTAACCTATCTGCGCTCTGTTTAACTTTCTCTCTGATGGGATCTAGGTTGGAAGAGCTGTAAACATAAGATTCTTTTCTTTTCAGAAGGGAAATGAATCCATTGCCAGAATGTCTTTATAAAGTCATAGAATTTTATGAATATGAATATGAGACAGTGTGTAAAATAATCCAGGAAAAAAACAAAATTCCATGAAGATGGAGGGTAATAAATTGATGAGTTAGCCAATATAAAGTAAAATAATTACTGGGGAATTGAACTTACATGAGAGGTATTGTGCTAAGAATTACACAGGGGTTTTAAAATTTAATCCCCAAACAGTTTTATGAACAAAGTATACTTTCCTACATTTTACTATTTATAAAATAAAACTCAAGGATATTTTCCTAAGATCACACAGCTGGGAATGGCAGAACCAGGACTCCCACTTCTCTGACTCTCAAGTCTCTAGTCATTTTATTATATTAAATGACCTACCTAAAAAACCGAACAAACAAACAAAAAAACCAACAACAAAACAAAAACAAAAAAAGAGATTCAGCATTATCAGAGCTATCAGCATTTATGCCATTCTTTTTTTCCCATAGAGTATGCATCCTACATTCTACATTCTACATGGGGATTGATAGTGCCTCAAGCATAAAAAGTTGCTCCTAAGAGAAAGTAAAAAAAAAAAAAAAATGTTAGCTTTTACAATGTTTAGAGGGCTATGGTGCTAAACAGATAACTGTTATTCCATGGTATTAAAATATCACACAGGATAGAAGAAGTGTTTAGCAAAACAAAACTTAAAAGGCTTCTGTGGGTGGAGGGGAGGACAAGAAGGGGAGTGTGATCATGAAGAAAAGATTGAGAAACACATTATAGAGGGTGAAGTTCACTTCCTTCAGCATTGCCACAGACAATAGTGATGTCCCAAAGATTTTAGCATATGGGAGTTATCCATCACCAACCAAGGGAAATGCAACTCACAGGGTGGTAGATGATTCCATACTGAGGCAACCGTGTTAACCATCCATATGGCTGACAAGGCTAATATGGACTTCCACTGCCTTCAACCGAGGACTTATTCAGAGAAGAGGAAAGGAAAGAGGAAGGAAGGAAAGAAGGAAGGAAGGAAGGAAGGAAGGAAAAAAGCTAATAGGATCAATTTTTAGTAGACACTATTTACCCAGTATAACCAGAATATTATCTGCAGTTGTCATTTAGAGTTCATATGAGCCAAGAAGCTACCCAAAACAATACCATAAATTATCAAGCTCAGTACTTGTCATTTAGAGTTCATATGAGCCAAGTAGCTACCCAAAACAATACCATAAATTATCAAGCTCAGTACTTTATAAGAAAACAAAAGGAATTAATTAATCGGTAGCAATTGATTCCATATGATAAAATGAGAATTATATGCAGTTTTTAAAAACAGTTTAGTTAAATATGAGCTGAAATGGCTAAGCATGAATGAAAGGAGGCAGGGGAGCCCTTGGTGTGGAGATTCTCTCTGGCAAAGAACTCTTCCTAAGGAAAGAGGAACATGGACATGTGTGTGGTCTGCTCACAGTGCCATATTCAGGAAGAACGTGACAGTGAGTATAGGACAGCATCTGTTCCTCAGCTTATTCTTCCAACATGCACTGTGATGGGAAAAAATAAAATGATGGTCTATAGATTCTAAATAAAGGAGTCTTGCCTACAGAGAAAAAGCTGTAAGTCATATGGAAAGAGTTGTTTTAACCGAGATTATAGGATAAACTGTTTAGGATACATATATAGGAATTCAACACAGAGGTTGCAAAGAGGCATTCCCCCTAGTTTAGCAGAAAATACAGGCTGATCTTGCTACATCAGGAGAACTGATACGTCAGTGGCATAGCAACACTTTTCTTGGCAGAGAACCACTTCAGAACAACATGGTGTTGGAGCAGCATTGTTTTGTCAAGCTGCAGTGGGAAACGGTGTGTGTAGGAATGATAACACTGTTTTTTAAAATTATATTTTCCATTTATATTAGTGCCTGGTGTACAGTATTATACTTAGACACATACAGTTTATTCTGTGATCACCTGATTAGTCTAGTACCCACCTGGCACTATACATAGTTGTTGCAATATTATTGACTATATTTGCTATGCCAGGGTGGGGCAAGGTGTCAATCACGGTCTATCAGTGGACTGCCAAGCAATTTTAGGGTGACTGCCTGAATAATAAAATAAATATCTAGTGGACAGTGACACTTGGAGAAGTAGCTCTTGCCCTGAAACAGTCTGCCTAGACCTGATCTGTGCCGTACATTACATCTCCGTGAATAGATGCAGAGAACAAGTGAAGGCACTGTGAAAGGGACTCAAGGTAACAGGCATTATTACCAAAGGAAGGCAGAGGTAGAATAAGAAAAGTAGAAAAATAGTATATCTGTGAGGACTGGGCCTCTGAACCCAATGGATGAGGTGACTTCTTGGGGTTCTATAAGACAAAGGTGGAGACTTTGAAGGGTATTTGGTGATCTTGTCAAAAAAGGAACATAGGACAGCTAAACTATAACTGTGATGTTAACTTTTTAAAATTTTTAACTACTGTGGTTGGTCTGCCCTGGCCATGGACAAAATGGTTTGTATATAAAAACAAGCTACAAAAAGTATAGATGTGTTTAAGTTTTCATCGTCTCTCTTTGGGTAATTGATGGTAAACTGGGGTAATGTCTCTCTGGCCCTACTCTACACCCCTGCCTTTCCTCATCCATATTTTCACCATTTGTTCATACTCTCTGTGCCCCCTGTTCTCTATGCCCCCTGTTCTACCACTTCTGAAATGGACTTGTAACTTTTGGGGCAACAGAGATAAAGAAAAAACAGTAGAAGCATATATAATCCTCCCATCCTCTCATTCCACCTTCTTCTGCCTTCCAAAAAAGTAAACAGCTGTGTATGGGTTTTGGTATGACTAACCTTTGTTTTGCTGACTAGACTTAAAGAGGAAGAGAAAAAAAAGTAGATACTGAGATCAGACAATGTTCTTCCTTTTATGAGAACAAGCAGAAGCAGAAGAGTGAAGAAATGAGGAAAAGAAGATAGAAGAGAAAGAAAAGAGATCACAATAGATGTTAAAAAGCTATTTGATGTAAACATGAAAACTAAAACCATAAAAGTTTAGAAGAAAAGATTGGAGAAACTCTTTGATACCATGAGTAGGCAAAATTTTGATGGAAAGGACACAAAATATAATAACCATAAAAGGAAAGAATATAAATTGAGCTTCAACAATATGAAAACTTTTTGTTCTTCAAAAGATATTAAGAAAATTAAGAGCCAAGCAAGAGTAGAGAGTATTTGCAGCATATATATATATATATATATATATATTCATAATCATAAATAGAATATATAAAGAAGTCTTACAATTCAATAATTAGAAGACAATTTAATTTTTAAAGAGGGAAAATTCTGCCATAGACTTTTTACAAAAGAAGATACACAAATAATCCATAAGCACCTGAAAATTTATTCAATATTATTAGTCATTAGTAAAAATTCAAATAAAAACCTCTAGGATACAACTGGAATGCCTCAAACAAACAAACAAAACAAAAGACTCACGATACTGAGTATCTGTGAGCAACTAGAGCTCTTATATTAATACAGAGCTGGAGGTAGTACACAATGGAGCACACATTGTAGAAGGCAATTGAGAAGTTTCTCATAAAGTTAAATATTAACTTACTGTATCACCTAAAAGAAATAAAAACATATGTCCAAGAAGACTTGTACATGAATTTTCATAACAGCTAAAATCTGGAAACAGCTATATCAATAGAGGAATGGATAAACAAATTGTTATCTTTTCATAAAATGAAGTACTACTCATCAATGAAAAAATGAATTACTGATACAAAGCTACAACTCAAAAACTGTATGTTAAGCAAAAAGAAATATTCACTAGCTTGAAATAAGAAATCCTAACCATCAGCCATCTATGTGAGGATCTGTAAAATGAGCGGTCCAGGCAAAGTGAGGCAGGAAGGCAGTCTGGCATGCTACAAAGATAGCTGAAACTTAGTGAACGAGGAAAAGAGTGGTAGAAGCTAAAGTCACAGGTAATTATGAGGAGCTTCATAGCATACCTTTTCTGAATGTGATGAGGAGCCATTGGAGGGGGTTCACAGAGAAATATCATAACCCAATTGTCTATTTCAAAATTTTACTGTGACTCTTTTGTGGGAATTTTTTTAATGCTAAGTAAACATTAGGGGATCAAGAAAGAAGTAGCAAGTGGCATTAAGAAAGTACTGGTTTGCTCTGGGGCGGCAGCAGTGGAAATAGGGAATTTAACAAGTTGAGGTATATATGAGAGCAGGGGTTGCCAACTGGATTCTCGTTCACAGCCTGTTAGGAACTGGGCCGGACAGGTGAGTGAGGGGCAAAAGAGCACCTTTTCATCTGTATTTGCAGCCACTTTCCATCACTCACATTACCACCTGAGCTCTGCCTCCTGTCAGATCAGCGATGGCATTAGATTAGTTATACAATTATTTCATTATATTTCACAATGTAATAATAATAGAAATAAAATGCACAGTAAATGTAATACGTTTGAAACATCCCGAAACCATCCTCCCTCTCTGCACCTGTCCATGCAAAAATTGTTTTCCACAAAGCCAATCCCTGCTAGGAAAAAAGTTGGGGATTGCTGTATTGGAGGACCTTCTGAGGAGTAGAGTTGGCTTGAAAGAAAGAAAGACATTATACCTGCCAACCAAATTTAGTTCTTGATCTTCTGGGAGTGCAATTGTTGCCATTTGTGGAAACAGTGAAGATTTGAGCAAGAGTAGTTCGGAAGAGTGTAAATTAAGAAAGTATTTGGATATGTGAATTGAAATCTCAGAAAGGCCAGGGCTGGGGCTAAGGTGTCCACACCATACAGATGGCATTTGAAACTGGATTTCAGAGGATCTCCTCCATGGAGGAAGGGGAGGAGATTTAATATGGTAGGCAGAATGATGGGCCTCCAAAGATTTTCAATGCCTAATCCACAGAACCTGTAAATGTGTTACCTCACATGACAAAAGGGACTTCTCAGATGTGACTACGTTAAGGATCTTGACATGGAGAAACTTTTCTTGATAATCCAGGTGGGCTCGGTGTAAAAGAGCAGGAGTCCTTCATGGTGTTAATAAATAAATAAATAAATAAGCAAACTTTCCTTGGACGTTACCTGAGGGCAATGTGCCTGTGAAGACGCGGGAGGGGGGAGAGGTGAGGAGCTGGGACGCAGGTGGCCTCTAAAAGCTGGAAGAGAGAAGAAAATGATTCTCTGAGAGCTTTCAGAAAGGAACAGAGGCCAGGTGACACCTTTCTTTTTTTTCTTCAGGGAAACCTGTGTCAGACTTCAGATGATAAATTTATGTTGTCTTAAGTCACTAAGTTTGCAGTAATTTTTTATGGTAGCAATAAAAAAACCAATATAGTAAAGGACTCAGTTCTGGGAACTTTCAATATTTAGAGGTCAACCTAAGGAAATGTCAGCTAAAAAGCCTGAGCACAAGGACCAATATGAGAATAAGAAATCCAGGAGAAGGTGGCATCATAAAAACCAAGAGACGACAAAAGTAAATAACTACTAATTCATCAAGTGTGCCTAAAAAGTGAAGTGAAATGATGGCAGGAAAGGGACCACTGCATTTGCCAATCTGGAGGGCACAGGGAACATTCACTGGAGCAGTTTCAGTGGTGGGGACTGAACCCCTTTTTGGTCAAAGAACAGTGCGTGTGAAGTAAAAATGGGTGTGATGATAACAGGAAACTATTTTAATGTGTTTTCTTTTTTTTTAAAGATTTATTTTTATTGTTTTTGACAGAGAGAGAGAGAGATACAGAGACAGAGA
>PVKE010020613.1:0-27318 GCA_004027555.1 Craseonycteris thonglongyai | reverse complement strand
AGACAGTGTCTTATACCCTGTTTCCCCGAAAATAAGACAATGTCTTACCCTGTTTCCCCCCAAATAAGACAGTGTCTTACCCTGTTTCCCGAAAATAAGACAGTGTCTTACCCTGTTTCCCCCAAAATAAGACAGTGTCTTATACCCTGTTTCCCCAAAAATAAGACAGTGTCTTATACCCTGTTTCCCCGAAAATAAGACAGTGTCTTACCCTGTTTCCCCCAAAATAAGACAGTGTCTTATACCCTGTTTCCCCAAAAATAAGACAGTGTCTTATACCCTGTTTCCCCCAAAATAAGACAGTGTCTTACCCTGTTTCCCTGAAAATAAGACAGTGTCTTATATTAATTTTTGCTCCCAAAGATGCGCTAGGCCTTATTTTTTGGGGGATGCCTTATACGAACTTCAGCGAGAGGCAAAACTGTAAGGAGGTCTTATTTTCGGGGGATGTCTTACTTTCGGGGAAACACGGTATTTGATGGCCCCTCCCCCCTTATCGAAGGACACTTTGGTTGTTTCCACGACTTGGCACCGTGAACAGCGCTGCGATGAACATTGGGGTACACGTATCTTTGTGGATTAAGGTTTTCAGGTTTTTTTGGGAGATGCCCAGCAGAGAGATGGCTGGGTCATATGGTAATTCCATGCCTAGTGTTTTGAGGAATCTCCACACAGCCTTCCATAGTGGCTGTACCAGTTTACATTCCCACCAGCAGTGTATGAGGGTCCTTTTTGTCCACAGCCTCTCCAGCACTTGTTGTCCCTGGTCTTGTTGATTGTAGCCGTTCTCACAGGGGTGAGATGGCATCTCATTGTGGCCTTTTTGAAAGTTTATTAAATGTACCGGGGTGACCTTGCTTAGTAAAATAGGTTCCAGGTGCACAAGTGTACACGGCATCGCCCGTGTGCTGCGTTGTGTGCTCACCACCCAGAGTCAGCTCCCCTCCCATCACCGAGTATCTGACTCTACCGCCTTCACTCTCCTCGCCCCTTTATGTCTAGTAACTGCTAGGCTGTTGTCTGTGTCTGTGGATTTGTGGCTCTCAGTGTTCACCTGTTGTCCTTTGTGTGTAGGTTGTTTGCTCGTGTATCCAGTGGACCGAGTATATTACACACACACACGCATGAAAGACGGCCCCGTTAGCTCCCACACCGCATGTGCTTTAGAAAGCGGCTGGGAAGGGTGGGCCGTGGGGAGAACACGGGGGAACTGAGACCTGAAGGATGATGGTGTGGATGCCCCTCCAGCTCCACTCCCGCCGTGGGGGGCGGTCTGGACACGGGGGACATGGGAGGGGTGCTTAAGTGGGGTGCAGTCGTGACGGAACACCCGCCGCAGAGGAAGCTGTGTTCAGGTGGGGGCCGCTCAGCAGACGTGCTCTCGCCCCTTTGAACAGGACTCGTTTTGCAAAAACAACAAGAAAGGACCGGGAGGGACCTGGAATCTCACCTTGAAGGTTGGCACGTGATTTACAATAAGGACCCTGTGGCTTTGCGGGTTCTTGTTGCCCGAGGCTGAGAAATGCAATGGAAGGCGTGTGTGAATGGGACACCCAGGCTGACCCGTAGGCAAGGAGGCAGGTCAGGCAACCTGGAGGGACGGGGCGGGAGGTCTGTGGGCAGTGGCTCCCCAGGACGGGCCTGGGAATGTCACTGTCCTCTGCGACCGGCGCTCCAGAGAAAAGCCCCACGCCGCGGCCTCTACCCCCGGCCCTGCGGGCTGCTGCTGCCCTCACCCACCAGCCCATCTGCACGGGAGCTCCTCTCGGGGTTCTGGCGGTGGGAGACCGGGTTCTGGGGTGCAGGGCCGGGTTCTGCGGGGCCTCTTCCAGGCCCCACCTCCTGGCACCATCACCGGGCACTAGGTTTCGGCGTATGAACCGGTGGGAGAGGATGCGCCAGCATTCAGACCCCAGTGCCCGCCCCTCTGCCCCTGCCCGGGAGACCCGGGCAGCATCTTCTTCAAGGACGGGGCTGTCGCTGAACCTCAGGGCTCCCCGGGCTTCACGCCTGCTCCTTCCGCTCCCGACGCCCCGCGGGGACTCCCCCGCGCTCGTGCCTGTGTGGGAATTCCAGGGAATCGCGCGCCGTTCCGGGAAGTGCGCCTTACCTTCCAAAGGGCGGCGGCCTGTCTTGCCGTTTGAACTGCGTAGGAGCGCCTTCATCCAGAATCCAGGCTTCCCTCACTCTTCAGAGTCCACCTGCCACTCCCACCCGCTCCCTGCTCTGATTGCAAACACACCCTCGTCTCCCCCAGAGGCCCGGCCACGGGGCTGGGGGCCTCTCTCAGGGGAGGGGGCACAGGTGCAGAGCTGGGGTACAAATGGAAGGCGTGCGATGGCTGTTCCTTGTCTTGCACACTGGCCTCCACCCACCAGGTCAGGCTTGGCGCCTGTGCACGCAGTCTCCTGGCTCCACCCAGCGAAGCAGGTGACACGGAGCCAGGGTGGGGTCCCCGGGGATGCCCCAGGGTCCGGGGTCCCCAGCCTCCTTCCCAGCCGGCCTCTACAAGCACACAGATCCTTCCCTGGGGACACGTGGACCATCCCCTGTGGCTTCTGCTCCAGGGGGGTCTCCAAGGCAGAGGGGCCGCCTTTATGTCCAATGATCGCTTATTTTCTAAATCAGTATTTGTCTCCAGCTCGTTACTGCTTTGCAGAAGCTAAAAGTGGCTTCTGTCTAATGAACGATGGGTCATGGGACCAAATGCTGAGTGACCCGGGAGAGGTACGTCCTTCCCTCAGAGCTGGTGACAAAGCTGCCAGGGCCGCGGGTCGGTGGAGATCATGAGCCTGGGGAGACGGACTGATGGCGTCCCGCCGCCCGCCAGTGCCCGTGTGGAAGCCGGGCTGCATTTGCCGAGGGGTCCTCCAAAGACGTCAGTGCGGGGGACTCGGGAGTCAGTGGGGTTCAGCAGTGTGCTCACACAGTGGGACCCCCGCCCACCCTCTCTGCAGGTGCTCAGCGGGGAGGCCAGGTCTGCAAGCCAGGAAGGAAGTGCTCGCCCGCAGCTAAAGCCAGACCCTGACCTCGGACTTGCGGTCTCCAGGGCTGTGAGAAAATCCAGCTCCCTCGTGTGAGCCCCCAGCCTGGGGTGCTTAGTTATCGGGGCTCAAGCCCACTAGCCCCATGGGGTCCAGCCCTGCAGAGTTCCCAACACGAGAGTCCTGGATTCCGGGACTAATGCCCGCCTTCCTTGTGAACATTCTAATGGTACGGCATCGAATGATAAAAGTGCCACCTCCCATTCAGAAGCAGGCGTGCATGAAGCGTCTAAAACACAAATATTGCGCGATGGTGTGTAATCTTGCACTGCAAACTCCCCAAACCGCAGAATTTCTTTTCGAAATTAGCCTTTTTAATGTGAGTAGTCGGGAGTTCATTCTCCACCACCTACAAATCAAAAGGCTGTGCTATTTCCAGATGAATGTGCTGCCATGGAAACACATGAGGTCACCGGGACAGCTTCATTGCTGTGCAAGAGCGGCTGTGGGCTTTTATTTCTTAAATGAGAAATAACCACGTCAGGCTTTGAATGGGAAGAGAGACTGCCGTGTGCCTAAAATGGGAGTCGCAGGTACTCACTGCTAATTACCTCGTTTTTATCTGCCGTCTCCTAACTTTCTGAATGGAGACTATTTCTGGGCGTGTGGCTATTGAGCTAATCGCATTAGAACACTAATGCAATATTGATTTAATGCAGGTCTCTCAAAGGTTAACTGTGCGCTGGCTTCTGCATAAACAGCATGGAACAGCACGAAATGCAAAATGCCGCTTGATAAGAATCTCAATGTCTAATGACTTCACAGAGACTCGGAACGAAGTCTATGCAGATGCATGACGTCGCGGTGGCCGAAGGCCCTCAAAGCCGCGGACCCAGAGGCCGCGTCCACTCCGTCTGTCCCTCAGCGCGCTCCCTGCACACCACAGTCCCACTTCTCCGCCGCCAACGTGGCAAAGGCGTCTCCGTTGGTCCCAGGGAACTCAGAACTTGGACCTCCTGCATCTGGACGCTTGGCCCACTGAGAACGTGCACGAACCCTCAGATATCCACCGTCGTCCCAGCCCAGCCCCGTGTGCAGACGGGCAACTAGAAAGGCTGCCCCAGAACAGGTGCTGCCTTAATCATCACGCCCAGACGTCCTGAAACACAGAAGGGACCACCCAGCAGCTGCGAGCCCAGGGCTGAGCCCCTGCAGAGAGCCCGAGTCACCGCCTGCCTCCGGGGCTCCGAGCGGCAGGGCCCCTTGTGCAGGGGGAGCGGTGTTCCCGACGCCAGGGGACAGGTGCGCACCTGACAGAGGAGCTCGGATAGAAGGTTGTGACGGAGCCACTTCCTTATCTGCCAGCACACGTCCGTGCTTGCCCTGCACAGCCGCTTTCGGTTGTACTGCGTGGGGTCCACGCTATGTTACAACAGTGCAGTGAGGACAGCTGTAAAGGCAAACGCCCTGCGTGACACCAAAGCCGCTCCCAGCGAGGACCAAAGTCACTTCGTGAATTCTCTGGATGCCTGCGCGTGGGAGCACGTGGCTGTGTGGGCGTGCGTGCGTGTGTGCATGAGATGCCTACGCACAACCGGCGTGCAGAAAGCCAGGGCAGGACCACACAGCGAGACCGTGTCTTCTCTGCCTGTTAAAATGAAGCATGTTGACAGGGATGTGTGCTCCGCTTGCTGCGATGATCCCGTCGCACCGTGTATACCGATATCACATCATGATGTAGAGCAGGAGCTGACATCACGCTGATATGTCAGTTGTCCCTCAATCAAAACGCAAGCAAATGAAACCACAGACGATCCAGATGACTTCTGCCCTGGAAGTCACGCTAGATCTGTAAAGACAGTCACACAAGGAAGGGTTCGGCCGGCACTCACATGAGCGTGGGGAAGTGGAAGAAACACTTATTTCCGGACAAACCCGGGACACTGAGGTTTGAAAGCGACAGTGGAGGGAGTGACTTCAGCAAACTGGTGGAGCCGACAGCTCCGAACGCCCCCGTCTCCTCGGCAAAATGGAAACGCGAGCAGGAGCCGTCAGGACCAAGCGTGCGAGGGGTCTGGGAACCCAGTCAAAGGTCTGGAGCAACGAGGCAAGTGCTGAGTCAAGCAAACGGCAGCTGAGAACGGGAGGCGGGCACGAGGCAGTCCCTGCCGCCGCCCCCAGCTCGGCTCAGGGTCCGGAGCCTCAGGCTGGGTCCCCCCTGGGGAGACCCGGTCTAGCCTCTTGGCAGTCCCCGTGCCGGTCTGTCCTCCCCGGTCCGGGGCAACCTGTAAGGACAGGCTTCTCATGGGAACTTAGAGCTAGAACAAGGGAGATGATTGAGTCTGACATATAGACTAATAATTTCTGAAAAAAGGATCAGACAGGTGCGCAAAGCCTACGAACCCGGTGTCACCACCAAGCTGACCAAGGTGTAGACCGGTAGGAGAAAAAGGCAGAACAATCATGTCGGGGGGAAAGAAACAACGCTGAAACCGTCCAAACTTGACGAAGAAAACGAATTACACGTCCAAGGACCTCAACAAACATCAAGCGGAATCCACCAAAAGACACGCTGGAGTCAGGCTGCCGAGCGTACAGATCGTTGCAGGGACCTGCATGTCAGCAGCTGGTCTTTCATCGCCAACCACGAGGCCAGGAGGCGGGATGGCCATGAAGTGCTGAAGCAAACGAGCGAGTCAACCAGTCCTTCCGTGTCGAAAACCGTCCACAAACGCGGGACAAATGTAAGGTGACCAGATGCCCCGCTTTGGGCGGGACAGTCCCGATGTTTAACAATGTGTCCCGCGTCCCGCGGCGTTTAAGAAAGTCCCGATGTTTGGAAAGAATGCACGACAAGCTAGGGAATGGCGGGAGAGAGACCCAATTTTTCATCAAGAACCCCCTCCCCCCGGTCAATGGTGTCCCGCTTCACCCATGTTACCATCTGCTCACCTTACTCTAAAGGCAACTCAATGGCCACCGATCTCCAAAGACACAAGAGGCGCATTGCAAGCGCTTCAAAGTCCCGCCGAGGTCAATGGGCGACGGATATGTCGCAAAGCAAATGTTCACAAATAAATCGAAGGACGGGTTTCTAAAATGGGTTCCAGTGTTTGTCCAACGTGTGAAGCCGTCTTCCGCGTCCGGGGGCGGCGACCTCGCGTTAGTAGCACACGGTTCTCTCCGTGGCGTGCGCTGTGTGGGGGCTGTTTCGGGAAAGAGCCGGGCCACCTGTCTAACCCAGCACCTGCCAAATCCACTCACCGGACGTCCCCCTTCCGATCAGTTCAGAGCAGCAGCGCGCTTCGTCCAACATCCCAGGGGACGGGGGCAGCGTCTTGCTTTATATGTTGAGCAGAGGACAAGGCCAACGTGGGATTGATTGCAAAGGGCGAGATGACTCGTTTTGACAAAGAAGAGGCAGGATGTGAAGTCGATAAAAACCGAAGAACATTCGAGAATGGACTGAAAACAAAGTATAACAAACAAAAGCTGTCTTCCGTTTTCACAATACCCTGTTTCTGCTCTGACATCAGGACTTCTGCCACCATCTCCACGTTGACATCACGGCTTCTGCCACCGTCTTCACTTCGACATCATGACTTCTGCCACCGTCTCTGCTTCCACATCAGGACTTCTGCCACCGTCTCTGCTTCCACATCAGGACTTCTGCCACCGTCTCTGCTTCCACATCAGGACTTCTGCCACCGTCTCTGTTTCCACATCAGGACTTCTGCCACCGTCTCTGCTTCCACATCAGGACTTCTGCTACCGTCTCTGTTTCCACATCAGGACTTCTGCCACCGTCTGTGCTTCCACATCATGACTTCTGCCACCGTCTCTGTTTCCACATCATGACTTCTGCCACCGTCTGTGCTTCCACATCATGACTTCTGCCACCGTCTGTGCTTCCACATCATGACTTCTGCCACCGTCTCTGCTTCCACATCAGGACTTCTGCCACCGTCTCCTCGTTGACATCACGGCTTCTGCATCAGGTTCCGGCGGGTCCGTGGGCGTCTCCAGCTGCCGCTCCGGCTCGTCCCGCCTCCTGCGTCCTGCTCTGCTTGCTGCCGGCTTAATTTTCACGAGCGCAGCACAGTGTAAAGGTCAGTGGGGGCCATAACATTTATTCATCCATCCAACAAATATTTATGGAGAAGCTATTGACATGACTTCAGAAAATAGCTGGGAATAAAAAGAAAAAAAAACTCTGATGTTTATGGAACGAGATAAAAAGAGACAGACAATAAAAAGTAAACAAATAAATACGGAGGTTATGGTCGCCGTAAATGCCACAGAGACATTTATTTATTTATTTATTTATTTATTTTAATATCAAGAAAGACAGGAGAGCTTGCTCAGGTAGGATTTTCAAAGACGTGTCCAGAAGGATGATGTCTGAGCAGGAACGAAAGTGCGCCGCAGAGTTAAGTAGCGTCAGGTCTGCAGGACGGTGTTCCAGGCCAGGAGCAGAGGAAGTCCACCGGGCCCAGAGGGGCCGCGGCCCGGACGCGCCGTGGCCGGTGCGATGAAGCCCCCAGGACACCCAAAGGAGGGGAGTCCGGGAGCCTCGGGGTGGGTGAGCCCCCCGTGGGCAGGCGGGGGCAGCAGGAGGGGGCAGCAGGAGGGGGCACGAGGCTCCCCTCCCCCGCCCTCCCCAAGCCACGTCCTCTGAGAAGCATTTGAGTCGCGTGAGACGCTCCAGCTAAGTAACCAAACCAAGGACGGGCTCCGGGACACCGCGTCCATTCTGCAAGTGCAGACACAGAGACGGGTGGGCAGTGACGGGGCCGGGGGCCCAAGCTGGGGACAGAGCAAGGTGAGTGCTGAGTGGGGTGGCCAAGAAGGAAGCATGATCGGGCGCAAGGGGGTCGGAAACCTCAGGGGCACTAAGTGTTTGTTCCGAGCCGGTCTCTGTGGAAAGGAGACGAGGGAGAGGAGGTCGTAGGAAGATTTCGATTGTGATCCGAGGCACCGCGTCTACGACGTCCGCACGGCAGCGGCTCCGAGAGTGTAACGAGAGACAAAATCAATAGGAAGCAGAAGGTCAGAGACCGAAAAGCCTGCAGCGAGACAGCCTGTCTGCTTGGCTCCCGACTTCCCGCAGAATGACAACAGCCCCAATGACACTCGGAGGACTTCAGCCGGGTCCCAAACCCTGCGAGGAGGCAGGGGGAGTGGGTGGCCCCTGACAGCGACAGGCATGGGCATCCGTCTGTGCTTCACAGGACACGCGTGTCCCAGGCAGGCGAGGCCACGCACAGAGAGCCGGGGAAGTCCGACGTGCAGCGGGGTTTGCGCCTGCAGCCCTGGGCCGAGGGTCTGCCGAAGGACACCGGGCAAAACGATGTCCGGACGGCACTTGCACGTGTGTGGACCTCCTGAAATAGCCTGCTGTGAGCGCCGTTTTAAACCCGCCTTCTCGTCTCCCCCTGTGATCTCTCACGTGGGCCGTCGGAAGGGGACGAGGTGGGAGACGTGCAGTGGAAGGAGCGCAGCCAGGCACGTGGGTACAGAGGGAGGCGTGAGCCGCCTCACCTGCTTCCTCGGGCGGCCCCCTTGGCTCCAGGCCCCACAGCACGCGGCCCAGGGCACGCCCAGCCTCCCTGCAGGGCCCGTGCCCGAGGGACGCACTCGAGCTCCGTCAGGACAACGGGCACCCAGAGGAGCTAAAACACGGGCATTTAAAATAAGGCTCCAAACCCCAAGCCTTAAGCGCGCTCCTTTAAACGCGCATCGGGGCCGTGCTGGATACGGCAGCGGTAATGAAATGCAATCCAGACTGGTTTTCGCTGTAAATGCATAAAAACATGCTGCGTTCCCCCCGGGCCAAGCCGAGACGATCTAAAAATTGCAGGTATTTTGAGAACGGTGCTCAAAAATGAAACTGCGAGTTCATGAGCTGAAATAGAAGTGGGACATTATAAAGGGTGTCCCAAAATTCACGCAAGATTTGAATTTTGCGTCCTTTGTGCGGTGAAGTGTTGCCAACGAAAAAAAAAAGACAGCGTGACAGCTGACAGTTCAGGGTTATTAAAGACGGAGTGCTACACAAAAGAACAGCGCGTTTTCATTGTTGAGCAATGAACATGTACAATTTTTAGTTATAAACCTGTGTTTTCTATCAAAATGACTTCTTGCGTGAATTTTGGGACACGCTTTAAAAAGAATGCTTCCTACTGCAAAATATCATCAATGGATGAAGAGCAGGTAGGTCAGGAGTAAGATAAGCTATCAAAAATATTATTATTAGCATAACCTGTTTACTTGGGGGAACTTCTTTTTGGTATTTAACTCTTTACACACATGAAATCTTAAAATCTTGGGACGCCGGGATAGCTCAGCGGGTTGAGTGCTTGTCTCACAATCTTGAGGTCCAGGAATTGAACCCCGGCCCCGGCTCATGCAAACCCACCTGCTGAGCTGCGTTCGGCACTACAGGGAACCACCAGGATGGCGGTGAAGGTTCTCACCTCCCACGCGGGGCCCCCACTTTTGGTTCTTGCCCCGTGTGACCCCACGTCCACCTCTGTGGACTGAAACCAGGTCACCACTAATGACGTGCAACTATGGAGACGGCTCTGGGCACTCCCCCTTCTCTCTGTCTCTCTCATCTTCTTTCAAAACAATAAATCTTTAAAAAAAAAGTAAAATTAGAACATCTTTACCACCCCCCTTATCTGTCCTAAAACATCTATCATTTATAAAACTTGGGCTTGTTAGATAAATAAATAAAATAGTTCATAAGATAACAGCAGTGAAACATGAAAACCAAAGTCGTGCTTCGGGCATCACGGCGCTGTTTTAATAACAGCCTTGGCCCCGAGCACATGGCTGAGAATACAGGAGACACCGGACAATGAAGTCACTCCATTAATCTCCCACCTGATAAATCATCCCGAACTCGTGAAACGGGAAACTCTGTGAACTAACGGAAACTTTGCACAGTTTGCAGCGGGTGCAAGGCCTTGGGTCAAGGCTCGATGAAACGTTTCAGGTCCAAAACGGCCACCCCTCTCCTTGTGCAAATGACACAGGTAAAACATTTCAACTCAGTGCAAGATAATCAGGGCCCGATCCATCAAGAATGAAGACAGGGATGAGGAGGAAGCAGAAGTGCCAGTTAGGATAAGATGAAGTTCAGGGTCGACGACGCCTGGGTCCCGTATGGTGTTGTCTCCTCCGCTGGACTGAGATGGTCCACACCGGGCAGGGGGCCTGCCCGCCCTCCTCACGGTACCCGCGTGAATGCCAAACGCCGGCAGGAACGCAGACCAACTCGGTGAGCACCACGGCGTTCTCGAGCGCTAAGATTTCTCTTTCCTCGTCTTCACTGTGACGCGTCACTATGCCAAGAAGCCCACTACAGCTGGTGTTCTTAGGGTTGGCGCTACCAATAGGAGGGAGATAAAAACCCAGTTAAAATGGGGGCCTACACGACTTTCTTTTTTACGATTTATTTTTATTATTTTTGACAGAGAGACAGAGAGAAGGGGGAGGGCCCAGAGCCGTCTCCATAGTTGTATGTCATCCGTTTTCCACATGGTTTCGTGCCACACAGGTGGGCAGGGGGCCGTGCAGGGCGGGAACTGGGCTGGGGGCCTCCTGCATGGGAAGCTCACCCCAGCTCAGCATGTGGGTCCCCACGGGCCGGGGCTGGGATTCAATCCTCAGTCCCCAGGGCTGCAAAGCAAGCGCTTAACCGGCTGAGCCATCCCGGCTTCCCCTACATGACTTTTTAAAGAACGAGACACCATCTATAGGCACGTTCAGGAGATTTCTTTTTGTATCTAGAGCTTACACTGCTGACCGTGGCATCTTCCAAGGGTCTTCGTCGGCTGTGTCTGCGGGAGAGAGCGGGTGTTATGCAAAGCGTGGGCGTGTGAAATTAAAAAGAGGGCTTTGCCTTGCCGCGGGATGTCTTCCGCTCCCGTGGGCTAGTCCTGGCTCCCTCGGCCACAATAAGGACAAGAACGTCTCAATAACCTGGGCTGTGTGCAATCAGCTGAGACCACATAACAGAAACGGAAGCGGACTGTGCATTGGGAAGTGCTAGACATACTCATTACGCGAAGCTTTCATCAAGCGGGTCCTGCATAAAGGCTCATAAAATAAGCATAGGATTCCGGAGTCCTGTCGAATACGCCTTCGTAAATGTATTAGAGGTCTTCTCAGTCATTATACCGCATTCATCGCTGTCAGATTTTCGCGAGCTAAGCCAGGTGCATGAATGACTGGCCTTTCATGTGACGTGTTTCATGTGAATATTGGAGAACACGTTCTAGGGCCAGATCAAAACACACTCTCACGCTCATGGATAGCGTCAAATGCAAATCAGCCTCGCTGCCACCTAGTCCTAGACTTCTGAGCCTTGGCGTTAATTTGGTGTCATTTGTCGCCACTTTTTAGATCAGTCTCTCATTGAGCTTTCATCCCGCGAGCCGGTGAGCTAATCCATGAAGGAATCTGAATTGAGCAGGAAAGCATGAGAAGCGCTCGGTTTTTGGGGGGGAATGATTTCCCAGACGTCGGCTGCCCTCGGGTTCCGCCGTGAGTGCGCAGACCTGTGGAGCCAGCACGGGTCTGGCTGCATTTTGATGTTGGACTTTCAAACACACGTGACCCCAACTCTCCAGATGTCAGAGGTTATCGCTGGGGGGCAGGGTGTTCTAACCCTCCTGTCCGCGGGTTGCCCAACACCTCTGCCCACCCTCTCCTTCTTTGAAACTCATCTTTCATGTGACCATTTCTTTGCAGCAGCTCCGACAGGCGGCACGCTCGTTCAAGAGAAACAAACCCTGTTGTGAACGTCTGAAAGTTCTGCCGAACGTGGGCTTTCAGGTTATCTATACATTTCCGTGATGCCGGGTTCCTCAGGCACAAAACTGAAAGACGAGTTAGACGGAGGTGGAAAGGTATGGATGACAATGTTGAAATCTAACAAGTGTCATGTGTAATGAACAAGGGAACCCGTTATTGTCTATCAAGATTCGGAAATGTTCCGAACACGCATTTCTCACATTATTTATTCTTGATTTCTTGAAGCTACTGGCTTGACTCACAATCGCTCCTCAGTAGAGGCAGGAAGAATGTTCCACCAGCCAGCGTGCGTCTTCTTTGGAGCACAGGCCGGCATCGGGACATAGCAGGTGCTCACAGCGCTCCCGTCCTCTCGTCTAGGTCTTGGTTTCTGGATCTTTCCGCCCCGGTGCCCAGCCTAGAGCCCAGGAGATGACAAGCAGGCCCAGGATAGTGAAGGTCCGGCCGTCCTCAGCAGAAGCTCTGGCGTTAGGCAAACCCATGCGGATGAGTAGTGGGTCTTTCTAGAATATCTGAAAAGACATACTTCTATGCTAACCTAAATAGTGCCTGCAAATATATGTATATTTTTTAAATTCTACAATAGGAAGCCCACAACATCCTCTGTGGACAGAACTGACCACAGCCTTTGCGTAAATTCCAGTTTGCGGGCCTGGGGCCCGAACTCGCTGCCCAATCTCTTCCCACGGTCTTCTGCTGCTACGCAGGGGGAGACGCTGCGTAGTTTTTTCCTCCTACTTTTAAAAAATAGTCTTTTAATAGAAAAGTATGTGGGAGCCCTAAACGATGTCAAATAACTTTATGGTACAGGTTAGGACCCTGAGATGCGTAAGTAAAAGCAGGGCGTGTGCAAGGTTAAGAGTCAAGCCATCAAGTTTCCCTACTCACGATTTACCCCAACACGCACACACACACACACACACGCACACACTCACGAACACACAAATACACACACACATGCTCACACATACATAAACATGCACGCTTGCTCACATACACATGTGCATGCACACACATGCATACACACAAACACACCCACACAAACACACACACATGCTCACACATACATACAGAAACATGCATGCTTGCTCACATACACGCATGCATGCAGTCACACACATGCACACACACAAACTCACACCCACACACAGGTGGGCACGCACGCACACATGTGCACGCTGACACATGTGCACGCTGACACATGCGCACACTGATGTGCACACAGATAAGCACACAGTCACACATCTGCACACATATGCACACACATGCCTTGTCTTTATTTCCTCTTGAGAGAGCTTCAAACTCTTTTCATAAAAATTTCTTTTTAAAGGCTGCATGATATTTCATATCGTGGTATCTCCAGGTAAGTAGTTTTTCAAATCCATTTCATTCCTGATGAGCATTTATTTTGCCTTTATCTTTTCTGGGATTACAAACCACGCTCTGCTGACATCCTTGTTTACAAGTCTGGCCATTTTTTTAGAAAGTGTCTTCATAGTGTACATCTCTAGTGCTGGGATTGCTCATCAAAGTTTAAAGAGCATTCGCAGTGTCGACATCCATCCACAACCAGCCTCTGAAACGCTTTGGCCGATTCACCTCCCTGCCCGCAGGGCGCGGTGTGGTAGCTCCTCACCACCCACTGGCATCTGTCTGCCCTCTGACCAGACGCAGGCTCTTCCCAAGGTCATGCGTCCTCTGTGCTCACTGGGCCTGTCTTCTCTGTGCCCAAGAACTGCTCGTTCTCCTGTTCGGGTATTTCTTTTATTTCATAGATTTACATACGGTACTTTTTTGTTTTGGTCATTAACTACCATCCATAGCACCCAATTCATCAATCTATGAGTGTTTTCCCCAGTAGATGTCTTAGCAACATTGTCAATCTGAAAACTGAGTATTTTTCATGTTAAAATTCTTAAAATAATTCTAATAATTTGTGACTAATAGTAAGTAGTGCATGTACTTTATATTTTATTAAGAGTAATAGAAGTTTCATCCAAAGAATATTATATATGTATACTTTCTTCTATATCTTAGGTCTTCATTTTTGTATTAATTTTTGATCCACTGGGATTAATATGTTGGGATTATTACCAGGAGCAAAAAAAAAATCTCAATAGTACAATGTTTTGATAAATTCTCTTACCCTCACTGGGGCAAATCTCCAAGGAACCGAAATCGCCACATATATTTGGGATTGTTTCTGAAAGAGGATTTTGCTGATGTGTATGAAGTAGCAAACAATATTAATTTTTTGAAGTTTCATAATACACTTTTAATTATGCAATAAGACTAATTTTTGCCACAGCCATATTTTATATGTTACATTATTTTGTTTATTTTTGCCTATTTAATTTTTAGATGAACTGTTATGTCACTTTGTAAAATTAAACAAAATCCTCTTCTGATCATTCAATGGTTTATTTTGAGTATATTAAATTCATCACCTTAAATTTTTAAAAAAGCTTAGGAAAAATGTTCATCTTCATGACTTCAGTATTTCTAACAAAAACCAGTGTGTTTTTCCAATATCTTAAATTCTTATTGTACCTCAATTTTGTTTAAATCTTTTCTGCATATAGTTCCTACAGAGTTTCTATTAAGTTATCTTCCTAAGCATTTATATTTGCTACTTCAGTGTAAATGTGATCGTTTCTTCTGTTATATTTTCTTAGTAGTCATTATTCACATAAACCGTTTTTGTACACTAATTTCAGAATCCTTCCTTCAGAAATTTTTCAAGCTTTCATGCATATTTTACTAGGCTTTAGGCCGAGCCATTATCGCACACAAGCAACTGTGCCGTTCCGTTATTTCTCCAAATGTTTATCGCCCGATAAGCGTCACAGTGGGAATCATGGTCTACGTCCAACAAATAGCGATGTCTCTATTCTCTTACCTTAAAGTGTGATTTCTATCTTTTAAAGATTTATTTCATTGTTTTAATAGGAGAGAGACAGAGAGCGAGAGAAGGGGGAGGGCCCGGAGCCGTCTCCACTCCACACAGGTGGCCGTGGGGCCGTGAGGGGCAGGCACTGGACACGGGGCCCCGCACGGGAGGCGAGAACCTTCACCTCCCAGCCACCCGGGCGGTTAGCTGTGTAAACCCGGGAGATTGTGTTGCTGTTTTCTTTGCGTTTTGGGACCGTCTTATGCCTGAAAAGCCTATTCTCTTAGCTGATCCACTGATGAGACCGTTCAGCAAGCTCGTCAGCGATGCCTTCAGAGCTTCCCGTGATCACAGAAATATTCCAATTAGCTGCCCGAGACGTCTCCACCCTCAAAGGACCGCCAGGCTGTGAATGCGCATCAGAAGCTCTGTCCTCAGTCATCTTCCCGAGCTGATCAGAGAAAACTTGATCTTCCCGACATTAAGAGATTAAGCAGATATAAGCACTTAATTGGAGAACATCAAAGGCAAAGTTCTGACGACTTTATCTTTCTCTTCACATCAGACTGACTTTAGTTAACAAGACTATTTTCCTTTTTTTAGGGAAAAAGAAATACCTCTTGGAAAAAACGAAGGGCTTTTCTTTTTGAGTTCCCTGTTAGTTTTTCAAATATTTGTTTTAAAACAGGATAATAGTTTAAGCTCGTTGATACCTTCAAAATAGACAGCATGTGGCCCCGACTGGGGACTCCAGATATTCTCTCCTTCCTGGAATTGTTTCCCGTTCAAATCTGTTCGACTGTCTGGCCCGGCGTTGGGTACCGGTCACGGCACCGGTTACTTCCCCGACCCAAACCACACACACCCCCTCCCGTGCACAGAACTGCTTAGTGAAAAGGAAAAATAAAGACCGTCATCGTCCGCCCACCGTATTCTCCACGACTGTAAAGGGACGAGGGGACAGGCGGCCTCGCAGGCGCACTTGTTATATGAAGTCGTGCTGTCCGGGAGCCGAGGCTCGGGCTTGCTCAGGACAAGAAGGGAGACGGCAGAGACCGCCTCTCAGCTTCACAGGCGGGGGTAAGGCGCTATTCTCCAAATAAAAAGTTATTTGACGCATATATTACTATACTTATATGTACATAATTCGTTGCAACATAACTGAAATGATATCGAATGGACATTTCACAATAGCTGGGTTTTTAAATGCCGACCAGGGTGACCAACACACATCGTTCCGATCTTTCTATGTGGCCATTCCTGAAAAATAACAACTATTTCTGGTTGACGGGTAATTCTAACTGAAAACTGCAGTGGGGCACGCTGTCTCAAGATCCATCAAGTGCTGAACGACGGAAGAAGCAGAAAGCTTCTTCCCCAGCTCGCTACGGACGTTGAAAATGAAAAGCCATCAGAGAAAATGGAGCTTATATTTCCTCTCGCCAACAAATGAACCGAAGCATTACGGGCCCGAAGGGAACGTGGCCTCTGAGTTTTTAATCCAGACGCTTGGATTTTAAATCTCGGGGATGTCATCGGTGTTTGGAATCTTATTCCTGGGAGAAATTAGCCTTAAATTGGAACTATGGACGACTCCTCTAGTTGACTGGGAACTACTTTTTTCTTGTGGTTAAAAAATAAGTGCATCCCTTGTCTTTCAGGTTCTTATAAAATTAGTTTTTAATAAAAATAGTCCACTCAGTTCTTCCTCAGCCGTCTGCCTCTTCTGTCGGGTCCTGCGACCCGTTCACGAAGTGAGCCTCGTGCCTCCAGCATCTTAACCTGTGGGCCCTGCCTATTGAGCTTTAGCAAGTGGTCTGTTCTATGACATGAATTATGCAAAAAGTGGTTTAGGTTTCTGTTAGCACTTAAGCAGACAACTTAAGCAGACAATGAGAGAAGAGCTTAGTGTTCCTAAGGGCTGGTTCTCTATGTCGTATAAACTACTAAACCATGATACCCTTTTCAGTTCTTCACGATGTGGCCCAAGTACAAGGGATCCTCACAAATCCTGAGAGAATCTACATTCAGAGGAGTCATTAATCACGACAAACACCTTGATTTGTTACCTTTATGGGCGGGGTCGCTCCTGAAAACACGGTTTCCGTGACTTGACAGCCGTAACACAACATGGGAATGGAACAAATCTTCAAATTCTTCAAATCTGGTATGTAGACTGTCAGCGGCCTTGGCTCACGCTGTCCAGGTTTCTGGGGTTCAGTCAGCTCTGTGCGACAGGCAGGACCGTTAAAGCAAAGGGCAGAAGCACGTTTGTTTTTGGAGGCGTGCAGACCACGTGGAAGGGGTACGTGAATTCGAGAACATTGTGGAAGGACAACGGCAATGGAGGCGTGAGTCTGAAACAGAACCTCCCACACACCTAACAACCGCAGGCATTCGTGATAAGTGTGAGATGCATGGTCAGTGGCACCGACGTGAGCAGCGACACACGTGGACACTTTGGTCACCGTGGCTCACGCAGGTGTTCGCTGTCATCAGAAGTGTCTGGACGCTGATGGTCACCCCTCTTGTCATTGCAAGAGTCAAATGTGACCTGTATCCATCTTTTGCTATCGGTAAAAATTGAGTACGACAATTTTAATACAGGGTTTTCCTTTCTTAAAATGCGTATACATTTGTTTGGCACCCTGTGTATATATTATACACGAGACATGGTTGCTGACAATGACGTCGCTCTAATGCTTAGGATGGGAACTGATTCCATATTTCAAACTATGTAAAGATTTGCTTATTTAAAAGTCACCAAATTATGTTTAGTCCGATGATTATCTTCTGAAACCTGTTTTCTCATTTGCCAAAAACAATGAATAATTTAATACGTCTTTATACTAATGGTTCCAGATCCACTGTCGATTGTAAAGGCTCCTGGAAGGAAGAAGCGTTTTTGCTTTTAAGAGGCGATCAGTCGGCGCTACCATCTCCCATCGTTGCCCTTCTGTATTAGCAAACGTCACATGAAAGCTTTGCTTCTACGCTAATGACCAAAATAAAAGGGACACGCTCCGTGCGTCTCAAATGTGCACTTGCAAACATTTTTTAAAAGCTTACTTCCAGCCAATTGATTTCATTTTCAGCTTGTGATATTTTGTTTCTCCTCGGTGCTAAAATCCACAGCTGCCTTCTTTAGTTTCTCAGCGAGAATCACCTCACCTCACGGTGGGCATTATTTCTTAGCTGCTTTTTAGCTCTTACTTCAAACCCAATTTTCCTAGTGGGCTGCAGGGGCCGAGCTGCAGGGGCCCCTGGGTGGGTGCCCCCCGCACACCCTTCTCCCTTATAACGCAAGCACCACACACGGCCTCGGAGGCAATGTTGTAACAGTCCTGTCTGGATGTGTCAGACGCTCTGTGACTGCATAGGTGGGCTTTCTGGTCTAAAACACATCTAAATTTCTTCAGTCGAGAAGAGAATAAACGTTACAAACATCCACACCAGAGAACCGTGAATATACATAGTGCAATCCATGAAATACACCGTATAGCGCACCGTGTACAAGGGCTGCCCAGGGAGTCGCCAGCCGCGTGATGTGAAAAGTAGAGGCATTTATGGCTGGATTTTCCCAACAGCCCTCATGTGATACATGCCAAGTACATATACCGTATCCTATTTGTACCATACATACATTCTATGCCATTGTATGTAAAACCATACACCATCCTATACAGGTATTCGATGTTATATACCATAGATAGAAGAGAGATGGGTTCTGACACGTGGAAAGATATAACACTGCCTGTAACTCCCCAGGTTCACACAGGTTAAAGAAAATTCTCAATGTGTGTCTACAACTGCCTTTAGCACTGAGAACCTTCAGACTGAGTCCCCAGCATGAAGACCGTGTGTGGGTGCGGGTTGGCCCCTGTGGGTGCATTTGCAGCAGGTGTAAGGATTTGGTGAGGTTGTTCACCTCTCAGGAACAGTGCTTTCCCGTGAGCCGGGAATAGGCATTTACCTCCTTCAGAAGGAAGTCACTGTGCATTTCCTGTCACATGTGATTGAGAGTACCCACCGGATGAGGCCATTCCTAAGGGACCTGCCGTACTTCCAGGTGCTGTGCTCACCCACCTGTGCCCACCTGTGCCCACTTATGCTCATCTGTGCTCACCTCTGCTCACCTGTGCCCACCTCTGATCACCTATGCCCACCTGTGCCCACCTGTGCTCACTTGTGCTCACCTCTGCCCACCTGTGCTCACCTGTGCCCACCTGTGCCCACCTGTGCCCACCTGTGCCCACTATGCTCACCTGAGCCCACATGTGCCCACCTCTGCTTACCTGTGCTCACCTGTGCACACCTCTGCTCACCTATGCCCACCTGTGCCCACCTCTGATCACCTGTGCTCATCTGTGCCCACCTCTGATCACCTGTGCCCACCTGTGCTCACCTCTGCTCACCTGTGCCCACCTCTGCTCACCTGTGCTCACCTCTGCTCACCTCTGATCATCTGTGCTCATCTATGCCCAACTCTGCTCACCTCTGATCATCTGTGCTCATCTATGCCCAACTCTGCTCACCTCTGATCATCTGTGCTCATCTATGCCCAACTCTGCTCACCTGTGCCCACCTGTGCCCACCTCTGCTCACCTGTGCCCACCTGTGCCCACCTGTGCCCACCTGTGCCCCCCTCTGCTCACCTGTGCTCACCTCTGCTCACCTGTGCCCACCTGTGCCCACCTGTGCTCACCTGTGCCCACCTGTGCCCACCTCTGATCATCTGTGCTCACCTGTGCCCACCTCTGCCCACCTCTGCCCACCTGCATAGCTGTCAGGCAACGAAACGACAGGCTTTTCAAACATGTGTCTGAGGACGACACGGTCCTCCGGGGGCTCTAAACGATGTCCCTGTATCGTATCGAATCCTCAGGAAACCACACCCAGCTCACAGGCTTGCTAACTAGTCAACGGGGAAGCACGGGGTCTCCCAACCGTGTCCGTCTCACCCAGAAAACGCGAGTGAGAGGCAGTCAGTCATGAGCTTGACTGTGGGAACGGCTTCGCAATGGAAACACATCAACATGTGCCCATCGAGCTTCAGGAAGGCTGCGGCGGGGGCACAAGCACGCTGCTGGCCCTGCACCTGGGGCGCCTCCCCCGGGGGCCACACGCCGAGGACAGGGGGACCAGCGACCAGGGAGCAGGTGGTAAGCGCCCGGTGTTCCCTGGATGGGCCGCCCCTGTCGTGGGCGCAGTCAGGGTGTGAGCGGGGCTGCTGTCCCGTGCAGCCAGCCCCCTGCTTGACGCCCGTAAGAGCACGTTGCCCGAGACGCCCGGCCAAGAGGAAGCCGAGGGCTCTGCGGCTTCGCGTGCCCTGCTGCCTCCTTCCTCTCACTGACACACACTTAGAAGTCATTCCCAGCCATGCCCGGGGTCTGCAGGTCAGTGTAAAACAAGCACGTCCGTGTGTGTGTGCGATGCATGGCGGTTACCCTGCATATATTCAAGCGCCAGCCCCGCGTTCTCCATTTCGTACTCTAGGCAACGGCATAACCACCCAAAGCCTCGGAAGGCGAGCATATCTTTTCACTGCTTAGAGAACCAGGAAGAAAGACACAAATATATGAGGGTCATAAAATTATCTCCTGGTTTCAACTGGAGCCATAAGATGATAAACTCCTGTGGACAGAGAGGTAATCGTCCGTGATTTTTCCATTGGCGCTCAGCTTACATGCCCGATAAGCCCACGTGGACCGGTGCACTTTTATTTAAGGTTCACAAACAAAAAGCTTGTTCGTAAGTGCAGCCAACGCTTTTCCAGGACAGAACTGCACGCCTCATGCGTGTGCCCTCACCAGCCGCAAGTACACGGCATCTCCCCAGCCCCCGTGGCTTCCGTGCCAACCTCAACAGGTCACCTGCTGAGCACATCTAGAAGAGCGAGTCTCCCTCTAACATTTTCCCCATGAGGTCCAATCTCTGGAAGAAAATGAACCCTGACAGAACCCGCATTCCCGCTTCTCACCCTTACGCGGGGCTCCAGAAAGGCCCAGAAGCTGGTCTGCCTCAGGGACTGTTCTCGAAAGCAACCGCTTGCTACATGTGTGAGCCACACCTCCCTCCCCACGGGGGTGATGCCGTTTTGGGGTCAGAAACCGCTGAGCGCTCGGTGCGGTGTGGGCAGGGGCGTTGTCATGCCGCACGTTGTTCGTGTACATCACCCACCATGAAATGGGCAGACACAGTGAGAGAGTCCCCAGAATAATTCCCTGACACCGAAGGCAGCGTCTCAGCCACGTCGCTGGTCCGCGGGTGCAGGTGGGCTCCTAGACCCTCCCCTCGCGGGGAACTTGTGCTACAAGGGGTCCACCGTCCAGGAGATCAGCCCAGGTTTTTGGGTCCCCCTCGTACTCATCGCTTAAGAAAGAACGCCCCTAAAGCCACAGCAGCAGTGTCTTTCCCATGGGGTCAGTTGTGGCTTAGAGGACGTTTTGCTTTCCCTCGGGAGGGACGAAAAACAGCTGAAGTTCGGGAGATGATCAGAAAGCCGAGTCTTGGTAGTTACTCACAAAGCCACAGCATGGGGGAGGCCACTTAACGTAAAAGTGTATCGGCAAAGACAGAGTTGTCAGTAGGGAAGGAGGCCGCGCTGGGCCACCGTGGGACCAGGGACACGCTTCACAGCCACGATCGCACTCGTAAGACGGGGGCCTCCATTTCTAAACACCTAGGGCACCCGCCATAGCTCACAGAGTCTACAATGCGAGAGGCAGCCCTCCCTCACGGCGCCAAGGCCACGCACGTGCGCGAGTCACGTGAAGGTCACGGCCACGGCGCTACGGCAGCTCACGGCGGTCATGTCCACGTCACGGATTGGGTAGGTTGACCAGACGTCCCGCTTTGGGCGGGACAGTCCCAATGTTTAACAATGTGTCCCGCGTCCCACGGCGTTTTAAAAACGTCCCGATGTTTGGAAAGAATGCACGACAAGCTAGGGAACAGCGGGAGATAGATGAAATTTTTCATCAAGAACCCCCTGCCCCCCGGTCAATGGTGTCCCGCTTCGCCAATGTTACAATCTGGTCACCTTAGGAATGGGTGATGAAGACGTTGTCTTCATGCTAAACGCTCTGATGGCGTGAAGCGCTTTGGTTGAACAACATGACCGTGGGAACGAACTCGGCGGGTGTGGATGAATCCACCCATTTGAAAGAGCAGAGCATCTCCTGGCACCTGCAGAATCAAACGCACAGAAGGCGCCAGGACGGGTGACAGGGAACGGGAGGGAAACATCAAACCCACGACAAGACGTCCTACAGATCGTTGAAGGACGGAGAGTGCCGGGTATAAGGTGGGGTTCAGCCCGACACGAGGCTCTGAGCTCAGTAGACAGGAGGCAAAGGTGATGGAGACACAGGGGCTCGGGAAACAGCGGAGGACAAAGAGCCCTCTGTGTGCACGCAGGGAGCTCAGGGACAGTTCTGTGCCCGCACCCCTCATGGAGCCCGCGGGCCCAGAGAGAGCCGGGCTCCAACCACACGCTTGCTGCTCTGTGGCTCCCGTCTCCACACGGTGCCAAGGCCTTCGCCTTCGCCACCCTCTGTGCCCTCACCGATAAAGCGGGGGCCGCTGTGTCCCCAACAATTCTGGCCACCGACTGTCTTCCAGACGCTTGTGATGTCAGGCCAGGCACGCATCTGTGATCGCCACGTGCGAGGGGCCCGTCTGTGTACACGCTGCACGTGCAGGAATCGATGTGACCAAATCAGCGCTTTGCTAGAAGTCACCACCCAGGGAGGCGAGCCAAGTGACAAGTGTTCGGTTTGGAAGTTCCAGTCAGTGCTGCTGAGGGAAAACGCTCCAGGTGAAGTGTGAGGATGTGTGTGAGAATGTGTGTGTGTGTGTGAGAGACCAGATATCAGGAGAACAGGGACACAGCTCTGCAACATTATTCCTGATGGTGCAGGGAAGTGGGACCCCAGACTACAGAGGCGTTTCAGAACTAACGGGATTATGATCGACCCATCGTTAGAAGAAATTGTTATGATTGATACATTTCTAGAATAAGAAAACAGCATTTCATCACATGCACTATGGTTATTATTTGAAGCCACTCCAGCTATGGGTGGATGAAGGGCATCGATACCCTGGGGAGGATGTGACAGTGTTGTGACCCGGGAGAGAGAGCCGAGCTACGAGAGCCGTAGATGGGGAGGGAAGGCGCGAAGTCCGGCCTCCCCGAGGCTGCTCCCGGTTTACGGGAAGGTCTCTGGACTCGCAAAGATCAGCACAGGAGCTCGACGGGAGGCAGCGGCCGCGAGGTACTCCAGACGCGTGGGGAGCCCAACACGGGTCGTGGTGGGACGTGCTGAGCTGAAGGGTGTTCGCGCCACACGAGTGGGACTGGAAGTTGGCATTCCTGAGTCAGACCTCAGTTGGAATCATGGTTCTAGCACCTTAGGAACCTCAGGACACCCACTAAGTACCCTACTTGGTACAGAGCTGTCAGGTGTGTACAATGGCATTCTAGCAAAACCCAGACCACTCTGTACAGGGGTACGTGAAACACACGGGTCTCAGTCATCACCCGGGAGGCTGTGCCCGTGGGACAACTCGGTTAGGGACACAGGTCTCAGTCATCACCCAGAAGGCCGTGCCCATGGGACAACTCGGTTAGGGACGTGGGTCTCAGTCATCACCCAGAAGGCCGTGCCCGTGGGACAACTCGGTTAGGGACACGGGTCTCAGTCATCACCTGAAGGCCGTGCCCATGGGACAACCGGTTAGGGACACGGGTCTCAGTCATCACCTGAAGGCCGTGCCCATGGGACAACCGGTTAGGGACACGGGTCTCAGTCATCACCCGGAAGGCCGTGCCCGTGGGACAACTCGGTTAGGGACACGGGTCTCAGTCATCACCCGGAAGGCCGTGCCCGTGGGACAACTTGGTTAGGGACTCTGATCACCAGACACCAGTCACAGTGGCCCGGACACCTTGTCTATTTGCATTCCTGCTGGACAATGTGGACAGTCCAGGATTGAGACGACGTTCTCTGGTCTTTACAGACACAGGCCACCAGCCTGGTTCTGACACGTTTACGGTCCAATCGGTATTTTTAAGCAGCCATCGTGTTTGTTTTTTAGAGCGGAAGCCGGAAGAAGCAGGAAGCAGAATGGATCTATGTCCATGAGTTCGTTGTCTCAAAGAACCTTCCAGACAGGCGTTCCTCGACCTCCTTGACCCTCACTGGCCTCCCAGGTGGCAGGGGGGTCAGACACGTGGTCTGTAATAGGACCTGTGACCACCGGGCATGAAGTCAGCGTCTGCCACCGAGGAGGACAGACGGATGGCTAGAGTCCCCACCCGGGTTCTGCCATGGAGCTGGCCGGACCGCATGAGGAGTCACAAGGTGGCATGAGGACTCCGCATGCTTCACAAAGGATGTCATCCCAGACTCATGGGGACCGACAGAAAAATTAACCACGTTCTTTCGGGGAGAACATTGGGCATGAAGGGCTAGTCATGCGAGTTCTGGGGACAGTTCCCAGGAATCCTCCCACGAGAGTTCTGACTCCCTGAAAGGGGATGTTGTGTCACCCGTCCCTGAGAGGTAAGGACTGGGAAGGCCGTTCAGGGACAGTGGTCACACAGCGTCAACACAGGCACTTGGAGGCTGCTGCAGGGTTTTAGGTTAGACAACAGGCTAAGTGCAATGGGCCATGAAGCTTTGAATTCTATCTTCCCGAATGTGGCAAAAAGAGAATAAAAAACAAACCGCTGAAGAGATAATACATTCAAAACACAGAAGGCAGCCCACAACCAACAAAATCCTAAATAAAGAAACCAAATCACGTGTTATTCGTGGAAGGCTCATAAGCACACAGTGGAAGTGCCGTGATAAGAAGATCTGAAGTATTTTTAGAGGCGGCAGGAAGTACTAGGATTAAGTAAATATCATAAGGATGTTTGCACAAAGTCCCAGTGAAGGGGATTTTAGAGTTCTCGGGGAAGAAAGCATTTCTGCATCAGTGTGAAAAGACAGAACAGAAGGCCGGGCCAGGTGCTCACACACTCTAAGTGTGAGGCAGCCAGTGACAATCAGGACTCAAGGGAAGGGACCACCTACAGGTACAAAGAATATCGTCCCCGTAAAAGATGATGGGGTCGTGGTTTGGGAAATAAGTGCGACTCTGAAATGCTTGCCGTCAGGTTGGTGTGTGGAAGACGAAGGGCGTTCAGAGTTTTACGAGATTTAAGGACCAGCTCGGGCTGTGTCTACGTGGTAGAAACGCTCATCAGGGGCACGGGGGAGGCAGGAGGCAGGAACTGCAGTCCGTGCTGCAATCTCTGGGCGGTAAAATGCATCTGGTGGGAAATCTCAGCGATGTGAGCCCGTCTCAGGACGCTGCCGGCACGCAGGGCCTCACTGAGAAGTCTAACGAGACTTGGAAATAAGAAAATGGTTCCTACGTGTTCAAGTACGATTCATGTCGGCCAGTAACGAATATGCAAATTATCTAAGAAGACCAAGAGCAACGGGGCCTGAAGGCAACTTGACAGAAACAACCTGCAAACATCTACATCTAAGAACGACAGGATAGCGAGAGGTCGCCAGGGGTCCCTGTTGGCCACAGACGCGCAGACTCAGCCGTTGCCTAAGAAGAGGCGGCCGGGAGGCCCGGGGACGTCTGCTCTGACCTCCAGCCCGTCGGCTGGTGAGACGGGTCGTGGAGCGGGAGCGTCAGGCTGGCTTGGCGTGTCCGGATCGGGTGTGCTTTCTCCCGAATCGAGGGCCTTCCGATTGTGCCCGCCAACGCCACTCGAGTGCCGGGAGCGATGTGAACGCGTTGGCCCCCGTGAACAGACGCGCTCAGCGTGAATCAGCAGGACCTTGCTGTGAGGAGCTCTGGCTTCGGTTCGTTTTCATGAGCTCCCACCTGAAATCACCAAACGCGAAGGCGGGGTAGATGAAAGGACAATCGTCACAGCACGGCGCCTCAGGAAGCAAGGGACAGTGGTTCCCGAGAGGACGAGACGCACAGGAGTCCAGGCTGGTCCTCACGTGCTGCCCAGGGAGCCCGCGGCCACAGTGCGGTGAAGGTGGACCCAGGTGCGGCCACGTGGTGCCCCGAGCTGGGGTCACAGGAGGCAACTCGGGATCTCGGGACAGGAAACCAGAGGACGGCGCTGCTGGGGGAACCTCAGACACATGTGGTGGCTCCTTGAGTAGCCAGTGGCATCGTGACCAGTGCACGTGGTGAGGAGCCCCCCAGGGGCCGCGGAGAGGCCACCAGCAGGTTCACAGGTGACGCGGCCTGGTACTCAGACAGGGCCAGGACCTGCGACTGTCCCCTCTAGGTCTACATGGAAAACAGACCTAAGAGGCGCTCCAGATGCCCCACAGACAACCAGAAAGATGCTGCAGGGCACTAACCAGCAGGAAATGCAAGACACAGACGGGCGTCACCGTAGTCCCGCCAGAGTCTAGGATGGGAAAACGCACAGATGAGCACGTGGCCAGCTTCGAAGCTGTGGACGCTACGGGTGGGCGCGTGCGTTGATGCGGCCACTATGGACAAGACTACATGGCGCGTCTCCAAGAACCGAAACCAGAACCTCCTCATGATTATCAAGTTTAGGTCACACGTAAAGACTGACTTTCCTTCCCATATACAGGAGTAGTTGAGTGTGTGTGTGTGTGTGTGTGCGAGTGAGAGAGATGAATTTCCTCCCCCACCCAGAACATACCATGCGGAAGTTGATCTCTGTGCCTCTGGCTCATAGATTACACACATGACACATGTCTCATACATATATGCAGAACTACGTAGGTTATGGCTTCCCTCATGTAAGATACAGGGAGAAAAGAGGAGCGTTGATCTAAGAATTGGGTGACCTGCTTTCTCCTAACACCATCCTTAGTCACATCACAGACACTGGGCCAACCACCCACACTGAACTGCCCTCAGTAACTGTCCCTTTGGATTCGGTGGTTGGTTCATGTGAATAAACATGATAAGTATAACCATGTGGAACTCACTGTTGTGTTTATTATAAAGATTTTCCTGGGGGTAATATCTACCATATTGCATAAAGCTCATTCCTTGAAGACCCAGGGGACCTACTTCTTTCTTTTAAAGAGTAGGTGTGCTCACTTCCAACATTAAAAAAAAATAAGGACAATGTATTGGTTCTATTTGCCCTTTCTCGTTGGCTCCACAAGAGTTCTTTGGACAGAAGCTCCAGCGACAATTTAGGCTTCGCGACATAAAGATTGCATACAGCTTTAGTGGATAGTGGTTCACTCGATCCTCCAATCCGACTTAAGAAGAGTTTCCGACAGGAAATCTTGATACTCTAAGAAGGTTAAGGGCAGAAATGTTACGTTGAAAGCTGTCACTGGAAGCCATCGCAAACCAAGTCAACCATTCTCGCCGTTTATTTCTTGGACCGAAAGGTTTCTTATTTCTGCGCACCTATTTTATCACACTGTCCAGATTGTCTTGCCTGCTCCCATTTTTAAGTAAAATAAAACATTCTAAGTCAACTACACGATTTAGGCGATTTCACCTCCTGAACTTCTGTTTCATAATACCCTAAATAATAGGGTTCTGATAAGTACTGTTCAAAAAGCGTAACCATGTAACACCCTTAAGAACAGTCTG